>JANTCA010006851.1:0-24983 GCA_024741275.1 Chironex yamaguchii
GCGCAGGACCGAGCCAAGTGGTGCAGGGTTGTGGAGGTAGCAAGGGGCCTGAGTGCCTAGGCATATGATGATGATGAAGGAAGCTGTCTTATTTGTCTGAATAAAGGGCATAGAGCCTTTCAGTATTGCTGTAAAACTATTTGTACTATCTGTAAGGGTCGAAATTATGATGCAATTTGTACTAATAGTAACCATTGTAGTAGTGACATATCCCCCAACCTAAGGCCAACCAGGAACCCAGCAGGCAAGTGCTTTAAGGTAGCATTGTTAACACGTCATCTTGCCTAAGTATTTCAGGACAGGGAACATGAGCTGTGTTGCAGACAGCACTATTCATAGCAAAGGGTAGGCAGGACGCAAAAGCAAGGGCTCTGTTTGACTCCGGCAGTCAGAAAATCTTTGTTATCTGCAAGTTTGTTGAGCGTTTAGGACTGTAGCCTATTAAGCAGGAAAGGTTGGGAATTAGAACCTTTGGATCCCATAATGTGGGAGATAAAATGAGAGAGGTGGTGAGACTACAAGTAGAACCTGTGGGTGAAGGAGAAGGTGTAGAATTTGATACCTTTGTTATGGATGAGACTTCTAGTATCTGCAATGAACATCTAGAGCTAGTAAAATATGATTGTATGCACACAGCTAAAATTTGGTTTTTAGATGTTTGTCAGTTTCAAGAGAATTTAGAAGTTGACATTTTAGTTGGTACAGATTGGTTGTGGATTTTGCAGGATGACACCGAGGGGAGCCAGGAGAGCCTATAGCCATTCACACTAAGCTGGGCTGGCCAATAAAGGGTGCGTCATTGAGTTCTTCTAAGATTCACAGTGTAAATTTGATTTCACATTTCCCCTCATATGTTTTGCAAACTAGTACTCAGGAAGAACAGTTAGGTAGAGAAATACACAAACTCTGGGATCTAGAAACCCTAGGAATTAAAGAACAGAATGAAATTCATGAAGAATTCCTTGACACAATTCAATTTACAGGAGAGAGATATTCAGTACGGCTACCTTGGAAGGTCGAGCATGCCTTCCTTCCATCGAAATATTCTGCTAGCCTTAATAGGTTGAAAGGACAGTTGAAGAAGTTGAAGCAAGAACCAGATATGACAGCACTATCAAAAGTCAACTGCAAGAAAAAATTATACAAGAAGTAGCTAGCATGGAAACATCTGATAAAGTTTGCTACCTTCCTCATCAGGCTGTAGTAAGGAAAGATGCAGAAACGACCAAAGCCAGAGTAGTTTTTTATGCTTCAGCAAAGGAGAAGAGGACAGGTACTTCCCTGAATGATTGTCTTCTTGTCGAGCCCCGAGTCAATCCATTGCTTTTTGAAATTATGGTTAGATTTAGGGAGAATTAAAATATGTCGGATATTGAGAAAGCATTTTTTAATGTTGAAGTGGATCCCCAGGATAGAGACTGCCTTCTATTTCTTTGGGTGGATAACGTGAACTCACGTAAGCCTTCAATGAGGGTATATCGCTTTAACAGGGTAGTTTTTGGAGTCAACTGTTCACCCTTTTATTGACTGCTGTAATCCTATATCATCTTAAAAAGTATACGTCAGAGACCCAGATTTCTCTGCTTAGTTATCAAGACGTTTTTACGTTGATGATTTAGTAGTAGGCTGTAAAACAATTGAAAAAGGGAAAGAACTTTATGAGAAAACTAAACCAAGAATGAAGGAAGATGGATTTGACTTAAGAAAGTGGAAAACGAATGACGAGACATCAGCTACAGAATGTAAGGAAAGGGAGAGCAAAACGAGCGATGAAGCTAAAGAAAACTCAAATGCTAAGGAAACACTCGGTAGTGAGAACACAGTAGGTAAAACAAACGTTTTATATTTATCTTGGGACATTAAGAATGATACCTTTGATTTTGACTTAAAGAAACTGAGAAATACAACACCTTATGAAAATATCACGAAGAGGGGCATACTCAGCAGGATTGCCAGACTCTTTGATCCTCTGGGACTGGTAAGCCCTGTAACCTTAAGTTTTAAGGTTTTATTCCAGGAGCTTTGTATTAGAAAGTTAGCTTAGGACGATAAATTGCCTGAGGACATGCAAGGCAAATGGCAGAAATTGTTGAATGATGTCAACAATGTAGGCACAATTTCAGTACCAAGGCACCTATATAGTAAGAACTTAGATGGAACAAAAGGTCGCTACTTGCATGGATTCTGTGATGCCAGCCAAAAGGCTTATTGTGCGGTAATATACCTATTGTATGAAATAGACGATTGAACATTTCCTGAACTGATTTGTGCTAAGACCAGGGTTGCTCCCTTGAAAGCATTGAGCATACCAAGGTTAGAACTTATGTCTGCTAAGATTTTGTCTTCTCTTATGGAAACTGTATATAATGCTTTACAAACTCAGGTTATGACAGATGGTTGTATGTACTGGAAAGACAGCAAAACTGTGTTATTCTGGGTCATTAATAGAGGTTAATGGGAGCAATTTGTAAAACACCGGGTTAATGAAATATTGAAAGTTTTCAATTGTATTGGAGAATATAATCCTGCTGACTTAGAATCTAGAGGGGTTTCTGCTAGTGTATTGAGAGATAGCAGACTATGGAAACAGGGACCCCACTAGGTTTCCATGCGAAAGGAGTACTGGCCTCAGGGCTTTGCTGTGGAAGATTCTACAGACGTTGAGATTGGGAGAAGTCATAGTTGCAGCCACACTAGAGCAAGGAAAGCAAGGCATCTGTCAAATGATTGACATCAACAGGTATAGTTCGGTGAACAAGCTTATACGAGTTACTGCTTGGGTTATATGCTTTGTTAGCAATGTCAGAAAAAATAAAGAATGAGGTGAATTAAGTGCACAGGACACTAAAGAAGCTGAAGAAGTCTGGATAATAGAAGCCCAGAGTGCCTTGAAAAGAGAGCGTAATTCCAATGACCTTGTATTACAACTAGGTATTATGACAGATGATGAGCTTTTAAGCTGTCGAGGAAGATTAGAACATTCTGAACTAAGTACGGAAGCAAAGTATCGTATCATTTTGCCGAGGAATCATAGGCTTGCAGTGATGATTGTAGAAGACTGTCATAGACAGATTAACTATGAAGAATTGAATTCAGCATTAAGTGAATTTAGGAATAGATATTGGGTCACCAAGGGGAGGCAGCTTGTAAAAGGGATAATAGCAACGTGTGGCATTTGCAAGAGTGCTCACGGAAGTTCATATGCATCAGTTCCCGTTGCGGCACTACCTAGATTGAGAGCAGAGGATGGTCTACCATTTACTAATGTTGGAGTAGACTTTGCTGGTTCTCTATACTGTCCAAATGCGGTACAATGGAGAAATGTTATATTGTATTATACGTGTGTTGTCTCTCACGAGCCTTACATCTTGATCTAGTAAATGATTTAACCGCACCAGTGTTTATTGATAGCTTATGGCGATTTACTTCACGAAGGGGAGCACCCACTGCAATTAATTTGACAATGTGAATGCGTTTAAATTTGCATCTAAATTTTTAGAGAAGCTCAGCAACGACCGTGGATTCTCCTCATTTTGTCAGCAAAGATGCTTTCATTAGAAGTTCAATCTGGAGAAGAGCCCATGGTGGGGGGCGGGGGGAGCTATTATGAAAGATTGGTTGGAGTAGTCAAAAGACCTCTTAAGAAAGTACTTGGAAATGCTAGGCCTACCTATCACAAATTGTTAACAGCATTGTTAGAAACAGAAGGAATATTAAATTCCAGGCCTGTAACCTATGTGTATGATGAGGTTGAATTCAGGACTCTAACACCTTCTCACCTGATCTATGGTAGAAGATTGAACCAGTTATCTGACAACCTTGAAATTGATAATGGTAATGACGAAAATTCTGTAGTATATGTAAAGTGCTTTAGCTTTAATTTAAAAGCCAGATCATTTCTTCAAAAGATTGAAGCACGAATACCTGACGAGACTGAGGGAGTTTCATAAGAAAGGTGAGAACAGTGAGTCTAAAGTGAGAAGGGGAGATGTAGTACTTGTTAAAGAGGATAGCCAGAGGCGGAATAGCTGGAAAATGGGTCTCGTCATAGACCTTATTAAAGAGAATGATGGATTTACTAGAGGTGCAAGGGTAAGAGTTTTGAGCGCAGGTAAAGATAAGGTCGAAATACTGAATAGACCTTTGCAGCATCTTTTTCCATTTGAAGTAGTCCAAGAAAGGGATGAGGACAAGAAATTAAACAACGATACAGAGAGAGGAAAAGCAGGAGGCAAGTTAAGTCATATGAGTGAACCAAATGCAAGGGTAGGGCGCGCAGCTGCATTAGACGCGCGATGGAAAAACCGCCCTTTCCTTGACTCAGATTGAGAGGAGAATGTTGGTTTTTCATACAAGCCTTCAACACCGTTGTTCCTCATTTCTAGTTTTATGCTTGGTTTGTATAGTGTTTCCTAAAAACATGAGTTGATACAAAGCAATGAAGATGTCACAAACGAATGTATTGCATGTCACTGCAATTTGTAAATGCTTTTATTAAAATGATTGGTTAATATGTTCCTCGTGTTAGATTGCACGATTTTGTAAAATTATAAAAGAAAGAGTCCATACATTATAAGTAAAAAGCAACAAGAATTCGCAAAAATTCAAAGTTACGTTGTCGTTTTTTTGTTGAATTTCTGTCAATAAAAGCAATGATCTGGTAGAATCAGCAGGAGAAATTTGGTATAATTTCAACATACTGGAACCTTTATTTATAATTACGGAAAAGCCATTTCTTGCTGTAATATACGGAATATGTCGAATTTATTGGCATTCATCTTTTTCGTCCGTATATGTCTAAAACCGAAACAGATTCTTTATCAACCGAGAAAGTTGTTGTTGAGCTGGCTAAATTTGTTTGTGAATCATGAAGGTAACCACATTAGACGATTTATATCTAAACAATGCTTGTTTGAGACCAAATCTCCAGGCAAGATAGCTGTGTGGGAAATTCTCTCCCATCGGAAAGCAGGGCAGCAAGTCGAAGACGAAAACAAATAACTGAGCACAGCTGCTACGTTAACACATACCTGACAATCATGATCATTCTTTTGAGTGGTGACATTTGTCGGAATCCAAGGCCAAATCAGAATCCTGACAGTACCAATGTTTTGCAAGGTTTGAAAAGCAGCGATGGCCTAAAAAATATCTCCACCAAAGCATCTGTGGTCTTCCTGCTCACAAAGCAAGCTTAGAGGAATTGCTAAGTAGCCAAGGCTGTAAACAGGCCCATGTCATTGGTATGAGCGAAACACACCTAAATCCGCACGTTTTTTATGGTGAAATCAAAATCCAAGGTTTTGATACGCAAAGGTAAGATCGCCCCAATGGAAAAAGGGAGGAATCGATTATGTCATGAAAATGTTAACAACCCACATGAGATTCGATCTGGAAACAGATAGCATGGAATGTAACGATAGAAGTTCTGTTCAAAAAGTCAAAGTCTCTGCTTGTGGGTCGTGCATATCGGCTTCCAGATACCTCAGACTATCTCCCAGTGGACTTCAATGAAATGTTTGAAACGATGTTAGAAAAGGTCTGCTGCGAGGGAAAGGAAGCTTTATTGTTGGGAGACTTTAACTGTGATTATTTAAAAGAACGAAATAACTGGCCCTTGAAATCAGTACTTTCAGGTTCTGGATTCTCCCAAATGGTGACTCCTCCTACGAGAGTTGCTAAGGATACAGCAAATCAAATTTATCTTGTTTTGTCTAACATGCCGCATGATACAACGAAAAGTATTGCCTTTGGATCTGGTCTCAGTGATCATTGTATGATTGGGACCATGAGAAAACCGAATAGCTTGGGATTCAAACCTCGTTTGATATACTTCAGAAACTATAAGGCCTAAAATAGTGAACAATTTGATAGAGACCTGAAAGAAGCTCCTTAGCGACAGGTCTACAATGCACGTGACTTAGACACAGCATATGATAATTTTGAATCTATAGTCAATGAATTTGTAGAAAATCATGCTCCTGTGATTCAAAAGAAGGTACATAGTTTGCACTGCCCTTGACGGACTACAGAAATAATGGATCTGATAAAGATAAGGGACTACTACCTTAAAAGAGCAAAAAGAAGTGGTAGTAATCACGACTGGTCTCTGTACAGGCAATACCGAAATAAGGTCAATGCCGATGTAAGCAAAAGTAAAGCTTGCAATAACAGGATGGAAGAAAATACCCATAACCCCAAGCAGTGAAAAATGGCGAAGAAAGTATACCCAACTGGTGATAAATCTCATTTACATCCTACTGCCTTTGGTGTCTCTGGAAAGCTCAAGACTGACACAGAGGGTACCATAGGAAATTCCTTCTGTTTTCACTTATCTACATGTACTGAAATAATTTGCAGTAATCTACTGTCAATCTTCGACTGGCAAAACGAAATTGACATAAATGAAGTGAGCACCCATCTTAAGTTTCATGTTACCCCTAAGAAAAAGGTGCTTAGAAATCTAAATCTGAAGTCAATAAAAGCACCAGAGCATGATAACCTGCCTCCCAAAATGCTGAAAGATGCTGCTCAGTCTTTAGCTGATTCCCTGACATATATCATAAATAATCACTAACAGATTCTGCTGAACCTAGTAAATCAAAGAGCGCCAAAGTCCTAACCTTTTCAAGTCTGGAAGTAAATCTTCGAATCGTCAGGATAACGATCATCCAATCTCAATTTTACCAACATTTTCGAAGACTTTAGATAGAGTAGTTTACAAGCAACTATCAGACTACTTAGAAAACAATGATCTCATAACATCAACACAATAAGGATTCAAAAAAAGATATAACACAGAGCTTGCAGTTACTTTTTCACAGATAATATTTGCCTTGCCATGGATCAAAACAAGTTGACAGGTGCTGTTTTTATGGATCTACAGAAAGCATTTGACACGGTAGAACACTCAGTGCTTCTTTCAAAGCTACCTTTCTATGGTGTAACAAGATTTGAGCTAATATGAATTGAAAGCTACCTTTCAGACCACTTTCATTATGTTAAATACGGCAACGTTAAATGAGAACTTCAACGAGTAAAATTTGGACCTCAAGGATGTATTCTTGGTCCTCTATTTTTCCTGTTTCAGATCAATGATCTACTAAAGAAAGTTAACGGTTGCAATGTTCAACTATATGCCGATGACCTCGTGATATATACAACTCATCGAGACACCCGAGTCATTAAAAAGACCCTGACAGCTAATATGACAATAACAAAAGATTGGCTAGACAAAATCAGATTGATCACTAGCTTAAAGAAAGGAGAAACATTTTATGTTATTTGGAACATGTTATTTGGAACTGCTAAGCGATTCTGCTCCCATGGCGATCTGAAAGTAATGTTGAAAGGTCAAAAGATAAACTTTACATCTAAATGCAAATATCTTGGAATGCAGGTGTTTAAAAAGGCTGCCTTTCGAATTGATTGTTGATAAGAGTACTTCCATGTACTGATAAGCTTACCCTTTATAAACATGCATATTATTATATGTTCATTTCAAAAAGCTTCTCATTAAGTTCCCAATTTAGTGCAACATTGGTTTTCCAATCTCATTGTAACATGTCACTGTGGGTACTCAAAATGATCTGAATGATGTGATAAATGCAAAAATGCAAGTATTTCAGATGGTTTTCAAAATTGTAACAACTTTTCATTTACATAGCCACTGGTGTTCTTTATTTTATGTGTAGCTAGATTTGAAAATGCAACTATGCGGACAAAATGATATGGACAAAAAGATATTTGAAAGTTGCGTTTGAAAAAAGTGTTTTTAATAACTTTGTTAGATTATAGGAAAGATCGTTCCTAATCCATAAACTCGAGTAAACTCGAAAACTCAGTATCCATATCAGAACCTTTCCTTTTCAAATTAAGCAGGTTGCGGCTATGGAGGGCATCCAGTTGTCTGCTGTCAAAAAGCAACATAAATTCCTGAACCTTAAGAAGTGTACCATATGAAACAACCGAAAAAAACAGCGACAAGCTCGTAGGTTGGGCGCAAACGAAAATCAGAAGCAGCGGACATAAGACAGGATATCGTTGCTAAGCGATTAAAGGAAGCTGGTAAGCACGAGTTCGTCTATCATGTAACCAACCAATGCTACAAGCAATACACACTGCAGAAATCGCTAGACTTACTTCTGAAAAGCTCATCGAAAGCAGTAAATATTCCTTAACTAGAATCAAGTGATGGAAGGGCAACACAGGAAAACTTTCAAGACAGCACCGCGACCAACCATGTGCTCTCCATTAAATGTGTTATTTGTAATCAGTAGTCTCACAAGAAACTTTATGATAAATTTACAATATCTGAGAGTGATCGTGCCAGTTCCTTGCAGCAACTACACATTTTCAAGATGCTGTCTTTACCAGAATATGTGATATTCAAGATGTAACCGGAATATTTGGAATTGATTTGTACCTGCCATAATCCCTGGACTTGAAATACTTCAGAGACTATGAGTTAAATCTAGTGGCATCAGAGCAAAGAGTGACTGATCCGAAGAAAAAAGTTTGGTTTGAAATTGTGAATGAAATAGAATTGGGTTTTGGATGTGGAAAAGGATACGAGTTAAATGTGATCAGAGACCAATCTGTGTCCTGATGATACAGCAAACAATAGGGAAATCAAGGTACTTCTCAATTATTTTCAAGACAAAGTTACTTACCAAAACCAATGGAATTCGGCTACATAGATAAAGACGGCCCTCTGCTACCGTCAGAGAAACTCAATGATGTGCCTTGTTGCCTTGACAATAATTTGCGCCTACGGAATATGTCCCTGAATTACATGCCGAGAAGAAGGAGAGAGGTGGTGTCAGTTTTGCCGCTGTAGGAAAAGCAATTCAATTGAATGTAAAAACGCCATTATTTGAAGGACACTATTTGAAGAAGAACCTTTTGACATATAAAGTTTTATGTTTGTTAACTCAGATAGTCTCTTACAACTTGCTGACTCTATTTTAATTTCTCATATAAATAAACACAACTGGAAAGTCTCGAATAGACTTTCCGACACAGCAATTCGTCACCACTTATTCAAGCCCCACGTTTAATTAAAATGCGCATGCACAAGCGGTCTTCCTGCACACAAACACGTCACGACGGGTTAAAACAACAAAAGTTTGACCCTTCATTTCCAAGCATTCTTTTTTCTCCTTCGTTCCATTTTCGGCACAGTGGAACTTTAGGTTTGATTGACAGGGGGATTACGCAATGTTAACCTTTTGAATTTCGTAATTGATTAATGTGGTCGCAGCGGTTTTATTAGCTATTACGCCTATTTCAGCCACCACGCTTGTTAGTAGTTTCCCAAATTTGCCACAACCACGCCAATTCCAGGCAAAACGCCAATGAAAACAGCCCTTAACTTCCAACCACCACGCTTATTCCCTGCACTACGTCTATTCGGGACTCAAGAGTATCCGAATAAACAAATTACTTCTTGTGATCATTTTCATGAAACATGATCAGAAAGACTCAATATCAACAGTACTAGTCGTCAGAAAACGGGAGTCTAAAGCTGGCAATTTGGCACATGCGCTGTAGCTACGGATACAATTTTGGAAGTCTAAAATTTCATTTCCCAGATATTGTGGATTGATAATCCAAAAGATATTTCTCTGTCTAATCAATTAGTCAATCAATAAATCAATAAATAAATGAAACGATTAATCAATGAATCAACGAATAAAAGAATAAACGAATCATCGAAAAAACGAATTCACGACTAAACGAATAAAAGAACAAACGAACAAAAGAATAAACGAATAAATAAATATATAATGGATGAATGAATGAGTAGATGGATGGATGAATGAATCCATAGACGAATGAATGAATAGACGAATGCATGAATGAATGAGTGAATAGATGAATAAATGAATGAATGAATAGGTCAATTTAGATAGATCAATTTAAATAGATAAATTCAAATAGAAGAATTTTAACACAAGAACTTAAAAAGATCAATTTAAATGGATCAACTAGAATAGATCAATTTAAATAGAATAATTTAAATAGATCAATTTAAATAGATCAATTTTAAATAGATCAATAAGAGATAAAACAAACACAAATTTTCGCTATATCATTCTCTTCAGTGATTAATTTCACTCTCTCCTGCTTCCGTAATCATCAATGATTTAATTTTCTCTCTCCTCAAATTATTTCAGAAGTGAGGGCAAACCAAGAGCGATCCATATTCATTTGAGGTTCAATTTATAATAACCCCTAGAGATGGCAATAGTTTAGCGTGTGTACAATGCAGGAGACATGTATTTACTTTAAATCTTTGTAGACGTTATACAAATGTTTGATACACATTACTGTTGTTTACTTGTTGGGTATATATGCATACATAACAAAAATTATAATCAGTATCTTATAATACATAGACAGAACAAGAACACTCCTTATCTCTATTTTGCCACGATTATCCTGATTTTAAGCTAGAAAAGGAATCAGGCTTGGATGGACACTTGGGGTACTTTACAACTGATGCATTTTGTATTTGTACAGCTAGCTACACCTTTTTATTTGCAAACATCGCTTTTCAAAATAAACAAGGAATAAATATACTTCCCTGTGATTATAATTTGTTCAGTAAAATAGTCTTTGGGAATGAGTGCTGTACGCACACCATTGATTTGGGCAGAATGTTCTCAAAGTGCTCAACTGGTTTCAAGTTTGTTTTTTCATCTTTAAAATCATTCTCGACTTTCAATAACTAACACAAATCAGATCTACCAATAAGTCTACTACTACTTCACAACAATAAATTCAAACGCTTCTGAAAATCTCCACACAGCAACCACTTAATCATGACTGCAGAATATTTTGTGACATCATAGAGACATTCCTAAGAATATGGGACCCCGTGAAACATTGTCCGGGTTGCCCTTGCCTGTGACCTTTTGGCACGTTGTTTTCTGAAAATGAGACCAGTGTATACTGAGCATATCCTAAAAACACGAAATATTTGATTTTATGACAAAACAGGGAATGACTGTTTTGCTTGTGTGTCTCCCAATGCATGTGACTGTATGAGCAACCCCCCTCCCCCCCCAAAAAATGAACAATTGGTTTCATGAGAAAACAGGAAGTGCCAATTGTTGTGACCATTTTGAAAGGACAGTTAGAATTCAGGCTGGGCTAGAATTGTATCCATTTCGATTTTTAGTTAAATGCTTGCAACATTAAGACATTAAGACAGCATACGAAGACAGCGTGAGTAAAACAGAACCAGCCTTGTGTGCTCTTAAGGACAAACAGAGTGCGGAGAGATTTCGTTTCTTCACTTGACCCATTCCCATAATGTTTTGTTGTTTCTTCATTTTCTTGCTGTCTTTTTTCTTTATTGTTTCTATTTGCTAGCTTTAATTCATATTTCTTATAAAAAGGTTGCCATATATCTATACTTTTCTTTCTGATGATTCATACTCTGAGAGTGTCAGACGAAAAATCTTTTTAAGTATGTTATTTAGAGCAATATCGCAAATTTGCAGGGCGATTTCCACGTTTTGTACCACAAAAATATTCTTTAAGCATCATATGTCACACTAACAGAGCTTAGTTACAAAAATGCAAGCTATCGTGTCAGTGTATGACTCTACGTGTCTATCTGATATTTCTCCAAGTAGATAAACATCAATAGAAGCCATACTCCTACAAATCTTCAGTTGCTTATTCTTATTCTTGCCAACCAATGGGTTGTAAAATCTGGTCTAAGTAACTAATGTTCTGCTAAGGAAGGTGAAAGGGCGAATCTGACTTTTAAAAAATGGATTGCAAAATTCCTTTGCACTCATTGCTCCACAAGCTATGACGTAGGCCAATTAAGATGACTAAACGAGTGGGAAACAAGTCGTTCATTTGACGTCACCAATAACTCTGACGTCAAAAGACATAGTCAAATATTAATTTAACTACAATATCTTGAAGAGGTCAGTTAGTTGTAGATGGCAATCGCTACTAATTTTCCTACCTACTGAAAAACGAGATGAATTTCAAATCGATGAAGTGCTCTCCATTTTCTAGAGTAGATACTTAGGACGACGGAAGGAGGAATACGAATAACGGGGTTCGTGACGATGGCTAATACCGAATTAAGAAGAGCAATTGTTCAGCAAAAGAGCACAAGGTGTCCAGCTTTGTTTGCCGACATGGAATCGGATGAATTTTTGAAGAGTATTGGTGCTACTCCAGCTACATTTGAACCTCATACCAAGAAACAGCTTGTAAAGATTCAGAATTATCTGAAATCATGGGAAAAAAGGAATGCAGACAGACATCCGTGTGAGATAGGACGCCATGTGGTCCCTGCCAAGAATATTTATCTCATGAAGGAGGAGGAAATTGCCAACCGAGTCACCGAGTTCAAGTCCCCCAATGACTGTTGTGCAATGGAAGAAGCACACCTATCGAGGCATGAACTGTTGAAGGATATTCGTTCGAAAAATGGTCAGATCATGGAACTTCGTCATATGTACAAGACGTTGTATGAGTCGTATAAGAACGACAAGATCCGATATGACCAGCATGCTTCTATGTCAGTTGTATCAAACAACGGGCAGAAACAAAATTGTGTACTTATACCAGAATTCCTCAACAGCAATGCGGATGTTGACAACCAGTCCCTTGCCTTGCAAGTAGGAAAATTGAGAAACTATTTTCAATATCATGACGAAAAGTGTACGACATTCATGTCTGCGCTCAACAATGAATTGAGCCAGAAAGAAGTAAGAAGCAACAGAACTCAAATGGCAAGTGCGACAAATGTGAACGAACATAAGAGGATCAAAATTCTCCAGAAACAAGTACAAGAGCTTACACAAGAGTTGAAGTATGAAAGGAAAGAAAATATCATTTTGGCAAGGAGTTACCAGGAAATGAAAAAAGAGCATGATCAATTGAAAGAGCAATATGAGGAGGCTTTGCATCTTGAACAAGAATACGAAGAATTGCAAAAGTCAAAGGGAACAACAACTTTCTGTCTCAACGCATTGGCAAAAGAAAATGCAAATTTGAAAGAACTTTTGCAAAGGAGTGAGACTCGTGAAAAGGAGTCAAAGGAAGTTTTGGAAATAAATGCCGAAGAGGCCATTAAACTTAAAATGAAGTGTCAGAATCTACAAACTTCACAAGACAGAATGATGCATCGTGTTGAAGCATTAGTAAAAGAGAACAGAACTTTGCAGGAATGTGTGGACAATGACAAAATAGTTAAGAAGGAATTGAAAGAAAATTTGAGTGTGAAAGTGTCAGAAGCCTTGCAATTTAAACAAGAATGTCAAAACATGGAAAAGGAAAAGGAAGAAAGAAATCTTTACCTTGACACCCTGCTAGAGGAGAATAAATGTTTGAAAAGCTTAAAAGCGGATTTGGAAATCAAAAGAGAAGAGTTAGAAAAGGAAGCGGCAGATTTAAAGGAGATGCTCCACTTTAAGGAAAATGAAATAGACGACATTAACAGAGATCTGCTGAAGACTAAAAACGAACAAGAGAATTTAAATAAGGATGCACTTACTGAAAATCAAAAACTGAGAACGGAGCTTGAGAGTGTTAAGGCATGTAATAGCAAGGCTTCGACAAAGATAAAGGAGTTGCTGCACGAGATCGAGATCTCACGAGGAGAAATCATGAAGAAAAGTTTTCTTGAACTGGAATTTGAAGAGCTGAAAAACAAGTGCTCAGAGCTAGCAATTAGGAATAAGAATTCAATAGCAGAACTTGAGGCGGAAAATAGATCTCTGCTTACTACAATCCAAGAGTTGACTAACAAAAAAGGGAAATTAGAAATTAATCTTTCTAATGCAGAAGAAAAAGTCGAAATCCTAAATGAAAAAGTTCAGTCACTCCAAGCTGTTGAAAATCAGTTTAGTATTCTGAAAAGGGACTTAGAAGAATCGAATAAGCAAATATTTCTCATAAAGGAAGAAAAGCAAAGCCTGATTTCTGCTGTGGAAGACCTGAAGGAAGAAAAGAACAAATTAGAAGACAGAGTTAGAAAAAACGACGTTTGTCATGAGAACGATAACTCAAAGATTCAGTCATTAAAAGAGACTATTTTGACATTGGAGGAACAACAAGAAGGCCTGAGAGACAAAATCAAAGATGCCGAACAGAACAGTAGCAAACTTAAAGGAGAGGTATCAACAGCGAATGAAAGATTAGAGGAAGCAGAACGAGAGTTGATAAAGAAAGAATCAACACTTGTTGGACTTGACACTAAACGCACTGAACTTGAAGACGAAAACGAACAGCTGCAAACGATCAACGAGAATTTAGAGGAAGAAATAGCAAGTCTTAAGGATATAAGTAATCAATACAAAGATCTGATGATTAAGCATCGCACACGCATAGCTGAAATTGAAGCATATCGAATGAAAGTAGAGCGCCTTGAAAATGCTGAAAACGAGTCGACAAAGATGATGTTGACTTTAACATCTAAAGCTAAAGAGTTTGGTGCGGAGATTCAGCGCGTCTGCGAAGAGAAGGCGGATGTTGAAAACGAGTTGGATATATACAAAGCACTCTATGATACGTTAAAGGAGGATATCGTGACTGAATTAAAGGATTGTTCTAATGCTGAAATGAGCGAGGATGCAGTTCGAAGTGAAAAGATTGTATCGACTATGAGAGACATGTTCAAGTGCAAAGAAAATCAAATCAATGAACTGAATCTGACCATTTGTTCTCTGAAAGAGCAAATAAAAGAACTCAGTAATCATAATACTCGATCAGGCAAACAAGAAAATGTTAAAGAGATAAAAAACGACATATTGATCGAAGATTCCGAGAGTAGTAGGGATGGCACCTGGCTTACTGAAGGCAATACTACTCTTACCATCAGGTCACATGAAGCAATTGCAAGTCAGGTATCATCTACAGGCGAATTTAATGTAAACGAACGGATAAATCAGGAGGCGAATGAACGATTTGTGGAGGGTTCTGTCCTTGTACAGGAGACAGCTACAGCAGAAGGCAAAGTACTGGATATTTTTAATCAAGCCTCTGTCGATCAAAGTAAACTTAATTATGGAGAAGGTGGAAGGAAAGATTTGTTGAATAAAGCTATCAAGAAGGAATCAGGCTTCATGACAAAAGAAGATAGGTACTTTATTAAGACATTAATTAATGGAAAGTAAATGTTGCATTTTCTGGTCAATTGGAGAAAGAATGTGCAATCAAATTTAACTCTTTCATTGTCAAATTGAACCATTTTTTCTTTTGGAAATATTGATATAGAAATTATTGATTGCTGGAGGCAATACGACCTTTTTAGGTGAAATTGTCCTGTGATAGTATGGGTTAAGTACACTTTCCGCACAAATAAACAAAGAATTTATTTACTTTGAGATCTATTGACCAAATCCAATTTAATCTGACTTGAAACCAGTGTCAATCTTTTTCTTTCCTCGAAGTTTGCCAGCGGTAATTAACAACTTTTTAAAACTCCAGCAAAGTATGGGTTGGTCTATTTCAAATTTATTGTTAAGAAGAAATCATGATATTTGTGTGGCCATGCTTCTTAGAAAATTTATAAGTCACTTGATTCTCGCCTTGAAAATTTGCGGCATTGTGCTAAAACATACGTAAAAGCTCTGTAGGCAGAAAGAGTTCGTTTTTTCACTTGGACTCTTCCTAAAATGTTTTGTCTCTTCATTTTCTCTTCGTTTTTTCCTTTTCTCTTTTTCATTGGCTAGTTTCTATACACTATTTGTATAAAAAAGGTTGCCATATACATATACTTTCCCTTCTGACGATTCATATTCTAAAGAATTTCAGAGGAAAAAAGCTTTTAAGCATGTTTTAGCGCAATGTTGCAAATTTTCAAGGCAATTTTGAAGTTTTGTACCACAAAAAGGTTGTTCTCTTGATTCTGTTTTACAATCCAAGAGTGTACCTTGTCTTTTTATTGACAGAAATTCAATGTCTGATGAAGCAGCATTAACCAATTTTCTCAACATCAACAAATACTCTGATCCTGAATATCCACTGAAGAACAATGTCACCAGCGAGCAAAGACAGGTACGAAAGTACAACTTTTATATTATTTGTAATTAAAAAATGATGATTAAAAGATGTGGAAGGGTAGCCATATCCATAACTTTAAATCTAGAAAATTTCAAATTTCTCGAAATACATTATTGCTTACAGTTTTTGCCATTCAAAATGAGAGCTAATTAGCAAATACGCAGATTTAGCAAATAACACGGACTACAACTTTAGATTTATTATAAAGTACGAGCGGTTTTCATTGTCGCTTGCTTTTCTTTTCCGCAGTCAATTTCTTTAAAGTCGTCCTTGCCTCCACTGTGTAAGACACCTCTGCTATTGACAAGTCGATCGCTGCTAGAGCCAATCCATGAACCAGCTTTTTCAAGTGGAAAAGGGAAAAGGGCAAAGAAAATAGCAAAGGCAAAGACTAGGTCCATTCCCAATGAAACAATTAAAGAATGCAAGAGAGATAAGTCAAGGAAGACAGCACCATCAAATCAAATTTGCGTAAAAGAAGAATTTGGGGATGATGCTGATGCTGATGGTGTTATGTACAGAGATTACAACGACTTGTTAAATTCACTGGAACAATAAATATATTAATTAAAAAGCAATTCATGTATTGCAATTTACATTACAAATTTCTGAAAGTACCTGTATTGTTATAATGGCATCGTTGTAATCGAATGATTTCCTTTAACAAATAACAAACCTTATACTGTATGTTTTCCTTGTCTGCAAAGTTTGTATTGGGGATTGGCTATTAAGAATTCTGTCTATTTAGCAGACAATATGGTAAATTGAAAGCAAACAGTTACCATGTCATCATCATTATTTTCAGCAAAAATGTTTCCACTGCAGGACGTAGGTGCCCTCCAATTTGCGGCAACTCCCTCTGTCTCATGCAATTCCTTCTCAATTTACTTCCAAGTGTCTGTCAAGTTGGTGTCTCCATCTTCTTTTCTGTCTTCCTTTAAGTCTTTTTCCACATACTCCTTGGTTCCCACTCATATAGTCATTTATTCCATTGGTGGTCAGCTATTGAAACAACGTGGCTGCCTTATCTAAATTTTCTTTCCATTACTACTTCAATGACATTTCTGACTTTGGTGTTACTATGTATGAAAGACATCTGACAAACGCCATGACTTTAAGTGAAGCATTTTCCCTTACAATAAAAGAGAGTATGACAAATGATAGTAGCTCTCAAATTTACGGTTGAAAAAGAACAAGACCATTTATTATCTTTTCTTGATGTTTTGGTGGAAAAAACTGACACTAATTTGCTAATAACAGTTTACCGAAAAGCTACTTTTACTGGTCAGTACATTCGTTTGGATTCTTTTGTTCAAAAAGAGGAAAATCAACCTCATCAAAATACTTGCCAATAGAGCACTTTGTATCTGTTCAAAATCTAAATTAAATTCGGAACTAGGGAAAATACAATCCATTCTCCTTGAAAACGGGTATCCAGAGGATGTTGTTTCTAGAATTCTTCGAGAAAAGATCACTGATTTTGCGACCAAAAAGCTTTTGGGCGTCAAAAATGTCCTGTATACTTAAAGTCCTTGGCTAGACAATGTTTCTATCCGCATAGAAACGCATTAAAAAAGCTGTAGTTAAGTGTTTCTCTGCTGTTAATCTAAGAATTGTTTTCGCGACAAGGAAGATCTTGCCATCCATTCACAAGGATTTGAGTACGAGAATTTTCGGATAATTGGCACAGCTAGATCGTCCTTTCATCTAAGTGTATTGGAGCCTGTCTACATTAAAACTAGAAAACCAGTACTCTGTAGGCAAAATGAGTTCGTTTTTTTACTTAGACTCTTCAAATAATGTTTTGTTTCTTCATTTTCTCTTTCTTTGTTTCCTTTCTTGTTTATGATTGATTTCAAAATACAGGCTTGAATTCCTTGACACTCTGTTAAATATAGTTAGAACATTATTCATAGTATTAGAATATCATTGACAGTGTGCTTATTATTTGATAAGAATAATAAACAAAAATAGAAATGAAACGGATCATGAACGACAGATACTACAGAGAAAAAAATTAATTCAAACGTCATCTGTTCGTTTGTATTTACACTAGAGACTGTACATCACAACATACTTGCAGATTAGAAGTGCGGGACCTACTTCTGGAGTGCATTGATGCAGGTTCTGTTCTAGTGGTTTTTGTGGTACTCAAGCTTATTGTTGTCAGTACGAATATTCGTTCGTCAGATTCTGAAGAATTCACGACTATACTTACATTCAAAGCTGGTGGTTTAATAGAATCCGTATTATTTTTAAGTACTGCATGTTATCATGGCATCGCTCTTGTCCTCTGATACTAAACTTTTAATAGTTTTACATAGACAGACCTCTTATTATTAGACATCCCTGGGCTTATTCACAGTAAACACTAGCTTTAAGAAAAATACCGACTAGATTTTAACGCCATGATGATCGCTCTTTGCTCTGAATATCGGTTGCTGTTACTTAGTGGTTTATAGATGCTCTTTTCTTAACTGATGCCATTTGCTGATATCCTAAATCAGTGCTTAGCAGATATGTTCTGATGCCCGTTTGCCGATGCTTATGCCCTGATGCTCGTGTGCCAGTGATTATGTCCTTGTGCCCGTGTGCCGGTGCTTATGTCTTTATGCCCGTGTGCCTGTGCTTGTGTCCTGATGCCCGTGTGCCGGTGCTTATGTCTTTATGCCCGTGTGCCTGTGCTTATGTCCTTATGCCCGTGTGTCGGTGCTTATTTCTTGATGCCCGTGTGCTGGTGCTTATGACTTGATGCCCGTGTGCCTGTGCTTGTGTCCTGATGCCCGTGTGCCGGTGCTTATGTCTTTATGCCCGTGTGCCTGTGCTTATGTCCTTATGCCCGTGTGTCGGTGCTTATTTCTTGATGCCCGTGTGCTGGTGCTTATGACTTGATGCCCGTGTGCCTGTGCTTATGTCCTGATGCCCGTGTGCCTGTGCTAGTACGTTATTTCATCCTTTGCTTGTGTGTTTTTCGCTACTTCGTAAGCATTTTGGTATTCTATCCTTGTGACCATAAGTTGCTTTGAACTTGAAGAAGCCGATGAAAGGATGTTTATGTGAAATTTTGCTAACAACATTAATGCCTCTGCAAACGAAGATTAATCTGTGCGCTTGGAAAATCAACAATATGTACGCAGAGCGCAAAATGCAAATTGTCGTGACTTAATTTGGCTTTAAATAGTGAATGTAGTAAGAAATGTGTGTACAGTCGTTTGATAAATTAACGCGAGCGTATAAAAATAAATGCTAACCCTCAAGCACAATAATGTTACCCGTCACTCAACTCGAGGTCCTTATATAACAAGGCAACATTAGTTCTATTAAAGTCCCTCTGATGTAAAGAACACGCGGAAACAAAGAAAGTTCTTTTTATGATATTTCAGATTTACAGACTAAAGTGTTTTCATTCACCGATAATCGCAACGATATTAGTTTAAATGTCTTGGTGCATAAAGTGTATTACTTTTTGTTGAATCATGCCTGGTTATCATATTCTTAAACTTAATTTTTAAGCTACTATTTCAGAATGGCATAATTCCTTCACACGTTGGAAAATACCTTTTGGAATGTAGCATTGACCGCAATTTATCGAAATATCCTTCTAAATTCCAATTAAAGGAATTTTCAATATGAGACAAAACCATTCATCTGAGTTGTCTGAAATGTCTTTGTGCATTCTGGCTAACAGTGCTTTTTAGCAAATCCTGTAACTCTTAATTTTGGTAATCCTCTTGCTTGTTGTCTATTGGAAAATATATTATGATTCCAGATGCAGACAAGTTACAGAACAGAAGCCCTATTTAGTAGAAGACATCGAAGCGGAAATATCACAGACATTATCCATGACACAAAAAGACAAACGTGCAATACTAATACCTGAGGATTCATTGAACACAGCTAGCTGCTTTATACAAATGTACGGTCTCTTTGATCTCTTTTACACGTGGACTCCGTCATGTTAACGGGTTTTTTATTTGGAGGTCAGTGAAGAACCTAAAGGTTTTAATCAAAAGGAAAATTGATCGAGTTGAGCAACTGTTTTGACCGGTTAAACACTGTTTCATTGATGCAAATCAAAATAATTTTATCCTTTAAAGGAATACATAATTTCCTGGCTTTACCTGCAAGCAATAATAAGACTTTCTTTTATTCCCTGAAATATTTCATTTAAAAATAAAGGAACGCCAGCAATTTTAGTTCACTTACCATGAAAATCATGTTAATTTTGCCTGGGCTACAATATTTGTGGCTGGACAGCAGTCTCTCTTTGTCTGATTAGAATGTTTTGGCAAAAAGAACCACATTTCCTTTAGACTTCAGGTCGCAAACAGTGCTTCGTTCATAGTTTTAGAAACACTGAATTTACCTTTTAAACTGTCTGTAAAGCAACATATCGCATATTGAGCCAGAAAAATCTATTTGCTATGAAGACGAATGTCTTTCACTAAGTTATTTCCAAATTATGCAACGTATTACAAATAACATGTGTCAGTTTGTAAAAGGCAATCAACCGAAGATGTCAGACCTTTTTCCCACGGCTAATCAGGCAAAATAGATTTGCTTTTCTGGGTCTCTATGTTTTTAATTCTCAATATGGAATACAATAGTAATATTCAATTACTTTAAAGTATCTATCTTCATTACGCCTTAGACGTTCACTTGTTCCTTTACCAAAATCTGATACTAATTAAAAATCACCTTTTATTTATTATAGCACACCGTAAACATACGTACGTGTAAGCGAGTAACGGAAGGTGTCTGGACAAATGGCATTAGTGATAAGAGAAGACCTTAGAAGATATGAGATTGGAACTTAAGTAACATTTTAAACTTCCATTTCTTACGAAATATATGTCGCTTATCAATATTTAAACACAAAATCAATTCATGTCTGCTGTCACATCTTAGTCCAGAAAAGTATTTGCTGTTTTTCTTTACGTCGAGTACAAAGCGCTTTCGATCTAACAAGCTTAGGAGTGAACATGACTGAAAAAAATATATGAGTACTCTGTTTTAAGTTGCGATTAATACCTGAAATTGATTTCTGTATGTTCATGTGCAGAAAGTGTCATCTAGAAGCACGATTAAAGTCTTTCGCTTTTTTACTGATATCATGTCGAGGTTCAAAATTTTGGTGCTAAGGATCACGAAGCCTTAGGTTTAATTCAAATTAGTTTGAGTACTGATATTTCAAAGCCTTAAAAAGTCGATTTTCAAATTTGATTATGCATTTAAAACTGTCTACACGTCCAACTTTGGAACTGAAATGTGTAAAATGATCGAATTATTTGACGCTAAGAACGAGACTTAATGCATTGTATAGGACAGTCGAAGGAATTTTGACAAGCAAATGAAGGATCACGACCTAAAACATTTCATTTTAGTATAAAAATAGCATGAAATCCATTTTCACTGACCATCAAAAACTATTTAAATGTTAGGAAAGGTCCGCAAGAACATCTGTTCAAAGCAGCTTGCAATCAACAAATTCTGACTCTTAGCTCTAGTAATCTTGACGACATACATTGGCCATGACACTGTCATCTTTAACCTTTAAAATTTTAAAAGCAATGTCAGAATATCTACTGTTTTGCCTAGTCTCTCCCGGATCATCTAGAATAAAACACCAGCCGTTTAAGTGGAATAGAATGATACCCTAGCAGTCAGAATACTCAAAGTTGTCTCCGACCTGGTTCTGACTTGTCGAGAGTAGTTTTGAAGGATTGCATGCAGATATTTGACTCGTCTCATCATTACTGTTGTCTGTAAATCTGATACTCTTTTCCATGATTTGTCAAAATGTGAAACCAATTGTGATGTTTTCACAATTTCTTTATACCATGGACGGTCGGCATGGCAGAATGGTGTGATTTATCGTTGTCTATTGAAATTGTCTTTTGAAGTCAAATAACGAAAGTGCGTATAAAATAAGACTTGTGTACTGGCTTACTGAAACGATAAACTAGATCAAAGTCGTAATGATTTTAGTAAACAGTCAAATGTTCTTTATGCCGGATTTTTAAGTTTCACCCGCTAATAGCATACCTATGTCTTTGTTTTGATCTTCTCCACTGCAACACTAACAATACTTGAAGTTAGCCTCTGCACTCACTGGACGACAGATTTTCTTTCCTATATGCTAAATTAGCCGAGTACAATTCCTAACTATTTACCCAACATCCCAAAATTGGTTGCCTTACACCGTTATTATTGGATAAGAAAGACGTAAGTTTTTTAGTCTGATACCAAGAATTGAATCTCCTGTGTTTACGCATAACTTACACATAACACAAGACCATCCTGTCCGCTTCTATCTGCTACTAGTGCAAATGCCGATAAATGAATGCCTTGTAAGTGCAAAACACATGCGGCTTGTAAGCGTACATACTGATATACAGAAAACCAACAACTCACTTACTTACTTATCCTTTTTCAAGCCATAGTCGGCTTATAAGACTTGACTGCATTTTCCGACACCTCCCTCTATCTTTTGCCACCAGTCCGATTTAGCCCCATGTTTGCCATCCCAGTTCTTATTGTTCAGGTTCTGCGTTGCTCCTTCTCTTTCCCTTGGGTGTCCATGTCAAGTCTACCTTCGAGGTATCGTTCTGTAGCATCCTTCTAGTATGCCTTATCCATCTCCGTGTCCTGCACCGGATGATCTTTTGTAGGTAAAGTTCATCATTATTGATGGCTGTGGGCCTTAAGATGCGGAGTTGTCTCCTTAACATTTTCTCTAAAACATTTTCAACCTGATAACACCACCTTTGTTCAACTTTGTCACGTCTGCTCCATAAAATAGTAAATAACGCATTTATCTCGGTGAATTAAAGGCATAAGTTTAATTCTTTTTCTATTAGTTATTATCACCAAGTTCAGAGAGCTCACTGTGTTGAACACCTTTCTCGTTATTACGGTGATCACCTTGTAATCACCTTCCGGACAATTACTTCTACAATCCGTAAGTTTCACACTACAGGACGTTGCCTATTAGTTTAGTGATACAAAGTGGTATTGGCCATCGAAGTCAACCGATACATTAAAAGTCATTTTCTTGTTAGGTCGTCCGTTGTTCATGGAATATTTGCCTTTAAGTTTTTATGTTCCATAAAAACCTTTCTAATTCCTTAATGCCACTATTTTCTTACCCTCCTGTTCACAGCGTCAATCAGATCTTTAAGCGTTTGATTCTTGCGACGCATGTATTTGTGTTCCAAACCTAGTAGGCAGTTGGAAAGAATGTGCCTCATCTTTCCACCCTTTGAGTACGTGCGCACACTATTCTCTTGTTCCTTTCAACGCTTTAGGTATTTGGACTTGAAAGCACATTATACGTGAAGCATAAATAGAAAATATTGTAATACTATTTTTGTAACTTTCTTATGCTTGTTTGGTTCCAGTTGTGCTTGCCACATGAATAAAACCTTATGGGTCGAAAATTCGCGTACGGATCGTTTACTTTTTCAAACCGTGGTCATGGTAAAGTTACAAATATTTATTTATGTACTAGTTGTTACTTTTAGTCGAGATCTTTTTGCTGAATGTCGAACGTCATAAAGGTGCAAAACAAATCTCTATCCACTTTTACGTAATGTTGACGTGGTTAGGTAATAAATAGATTTGACATTCATATTTAGCAATTGCAAAGAGAAAGGCAATCCTTTATTAAAATAAATGATTCTCCTGTGCCAATAATAATAACATGCAGTTATAAAAATGGGGCTAACAGTCTGACATGTCATTGGTATTTATAGCCCTAGGGCAGGAAAAGGCAATTAATTTTTCCAAGGGACCACATGTAATGCGTTCACAATCAAAGAGTACTGGACCTGTTCAAGTACACTTGTTGACAATATCTTTTTATAGAGGTTATAAACAAACGAATAGTGTCTGAGCCTGTAAAATGGCCAGATGTGAGCGTGGGCGTACGATGCCGAGGTCTGCCCCAGAAAATGCTGATTACAAGATTATAGAATACATCATCAACCTCTAAGGAAACGTTCAGAATGAACCACCGTGGCTCTCCATAAGCTTCTATCCTATGCCATCTTTTTGAGTTCAATAAACCTTCTACCATTGACCTCTTTCAAGCTGTCAATAAATCTTGTTTTGGGTCTTTCTCGAGTTGGGTATGCCAAAATCAGCAGTCACCAGTAGCTCTTGTCCTAAACCTCTCTTTCTCAGAACTTGTCCATCAAAAGCCATCTTCTTTTTGTTATAAATCTATAGTCATCCTTTATTTACAGTAAACACAGCACCCACTCATTAGCCTTTTGTTCAGCCCAATTTACACAAAGCAGACAACGATAGCACCATGCGTAGATTGAACTTTGGTCAGTCAAATAATTGGTCAGTTTCTTGCTTTTGAATACCATTTCTCAGATACTGCCATGTACATTATATACACAAATTCAGAAGAAATGTAGCTCTCAATGTTGGAACATTCCGAGATAACACTTAGCCTGGGCCAACTATCTAATTTTACGCATTACAGAAAATCGTGAAGCAAATTTTAATGAAAAACGTGACTGTCTGACATGTTTGTACTTGGAAAACCAGGACTCCAATAGATTAGATGTTATATGGATGTAAATCAAAACAAAACTGCACTTATTCTACTGCAATAAATAGTTTCCGAGGACCACAACGAAGTAAAGTTTAAATAATTAATAATATTTAAAATAACAGTACAACTGAATTCACCATCAAGACATCAGAGCAGCCAACAAAAAATTTTGTCTTTAACTTGCTGTTCTTAACTCGTCATCACATCATGTAGTCTTAATGAAGTTTTAAAGATGACGTCTTATGCTTGTAGTCTTAATGAAGTTTTAAAGATGACGTCTTATGCTTGTAGTCTTAATGAAGTTTTAAAGATGACGTCTTATGCTTGTAGTCTTAATGAAGTTTTAAAGATGACGTCTTATGCTTGTAGTCTTAATGAA
>JANTCA010006862.1:0-25664 GCA_024741275.1 Chironex yamaguchii
TTGACAAATATATAAAAAAGCACTGTGTCTGTTGAGGTATTACATATATCTGACACTGATGAAGGCTTAAGCCGAAATACAGAAGAATTAATAAGTTTCCCCTTACCCACTGCTGGGTTTCGTCTCGTGATACCAAGGACTTTGAAAGTCCTTCACCAAAGCTTTGTGCTGTGATGGCACAGAGGTTTGAATGTTGGCTTTTAAGTCTTAGGGTTGCAAGTTCGAACCCGGTTGGCTCCCACTTAGTGCAGCTATTGTGGTAATGCCCACTCTTGACAAATATGTAAAAATCACTGTGTCTGTTGAGGTATTACATATATCTGACACTGACGAAGGCTTAAGCCGAAACACCGAAAAATTAAAAAAATTCCCCTTACCCACCGCTGGATTTCGTCTCGCGATAGCAAGGACTTTGAATGTCCTTCGCCAAAACCTTTGCGCCGTGATGGCATGGAGGCTTGAGTGTTGGCTCTTAAGTCTGAGGATTGCAAGTTCGAGCCCGTTCGGCTCCCACTTAGTGCAGCTATTGTGGTAATGTCACTCTTGACAAATATACAAAAAGCACTGTGTCTGTTATATAATACATATATATAAATTACAAGAAATAAACACTTTTTAACGTTTCGAATAATTCTTCTTCAGAAAATATATTATATATATATATATAATACATAATAATATATAATATAATATATACATATATGATGATATGCAGCTTTTCCGATGTGCATAGATCGCACCTTTTAGAGGTGTTGCTGTATGGTTGGGCTCAGGTGATAATGGACCATTGGATTCGGTAGTCTAATTTGTTGTCTTGAAGTTGCCAGATGTATTTGGAAAGTTCGGTGCTGTTAGTGTTAGATAATATATATATTAACTCTAACATATATATATTTTATGTCACATAATATATATCTATATATTTTGTGAAGAAGAATTACTTGAAATATTAAAAAGTGTTTATTTCTTGAAGTTTAGATATATTTAATAAACATGGATGATCGAGCTCTTGACATATATATGATATATATATACATTGACTTCAATAAATTGGTGTATTTCTTGAGCCTTCTATATAATATTTATACACTTAGGAGAAGGTTGGCCTTTCGAGTAGACTATATATATATCCAAAATTGACTAAATTGGTATATAGGATTTGTTGTGCCGAATACATTAACTGCAGAGCGTAATGAAGTATAAATGTAAGAAGAGATACTTCGGGTATTTTTGCTACTATTAGTCTCATGCTTTTTTCCGCAATTCTTTTTGCGGAAAAGAAGCTAACTGCTTCTCGTGTAAATAACTCAAATAATGAAATCTCCTACCTTCACTACCATGGTACTACAAGAGTATTAAAACATTTCACAATTTACCGGTGTTGTTTTTCGTTGATTTTAGTCCTTCCTTCTGTCACTTTGCTAATTCTAAATACCAAATGTTATAGTCATTCTAATAGCAATGCACATAGAAAATTCTTAACTTTTGAAATGTTTCGCATTTAGGAAGTCAAACGCCATAATTGTCAGTTTTTTGCTTCTCGTCACAACATTTTGACTTGCATGAAGTCAGATATTCATCTTAGCTTAAAGCCGTTGCATATGGTAATTAAAATGGTTAACTCTGTCAGTTGGTCATCCGTGGCTGAAAAGAATTTTAAATGTGTCTGGTAGTTGGAAGTAAAATTATATGACATCCAACCGGCATAAAGCTTGGTCATGCCTATGAGCAATTACTATTTTCAAATGCACTATTAAAGCTAACAACAATTTTTTTGCCCAACAAGTCTTTTTGCAAGCAATGATCAACTGAAATTATTTGAGAGTCCCCTATTAAATGCTGGCTCCAAGTAGATGCAACGATATCTTTGATCTAGAGACCAAACGCTTTATATTGTCAGAGTTGGAAATCTGACTATATCTCACTCTTTTAATCATCATTTCTGAGTTCACCGATAAATGTTTGATTTTCAGGTTTTATAGGTAAGTACATTCGTAGTCTGTCAATAAGACCTTAAGATCTTATACTTGACCATCCATTACAAAACTTAAAAATTCAGTAGTGCAATCTGCATTGCCATAAATGAATCACGTAGCTTCTACAGGAAAGTGCTGAATTCTGTGCAGCATGTTGTCACGTATCGCGAACCGCAGTTGCGCTATAATGAAATTTTGAAGTATTTCTCAAAACGTCGAGCTGCTTAATTTTCTAAAAGCAGAAAGAATTATAAATCCTTCAGTACCATCGGAGAAACTATTTGCAAGTCGAGCAATCTAAATGTTCGATCATACACAAAAGTAATATATGGGGAGCATTGAACTAAAAAGCAGAAAATCGTCTTACGAAGGCTTAGCAATGCTATAGCTTGCTTTGACACTTAAAAGCTGTTAAATATTGTACACAAAGGCAATGACCAGCACAGCAAAAATGTT
Source organism: Chironex yamaguchii (assembly GCA_024741275.1). Lineage (NCBI taxonomy): Eukaryota > Metazoa > Cnidaria > Cubozoa > Chirodropida > Chirodropidae > Chironex > Chironex yamaguchii. The sequence continues at coordinate 2,433 of JANTCA010006862.1, forward strand.
AGTTCATTATCTACCGAATATGATAGAAAATGTTCCATTAAACACAAAAGTGATTTCCGAATAAAAATATATAACAGCATAACATGTATTGAATAGAACAAGAACAATTGACCACCAAGTCATAAACATGCAAATTTGATCATATAAAATCAATTATCGGCCTAGTTTCCAATGCAAAAGAAATCAAAAACGAAGACAGCTGCAACCAAAAATTCTATTTCACATGCTTCTTTTACACGTCCCTGTTAGCTTAAGACGTTATAATAGAAACACGACGGAAATCGAAGGAACCGTACAGGTATGTCACGGAAAATAGTGCAGTGACTGCTATTGTTCAAACAAAATCAATAACTATAGTTTTAATCCAAAATGTTGTTTCCGATCTGTCAGTACCCCCATCCTACGTTGCCTTAACCAATTCCAACTTGTTGTATTATTTCTTTTATCATATTGATCCAACCACATTTACTTCCTTTGCCCGTCTCGCGAAGCAGCATGGGGAGAGATGCAAAATCAGGAAGTGAGCTGGCCGGAAACACTCTTTACCCCACGACAGACCCCAATCGTACACTTTGTGACTAAAAATATACTTACGGCTTCTAACATTCAGCATAGCTTTAGTGTGTTTTCCTGTGTTGTCTTGATTGGTTATCAATCTCCTTGATGACGTGGTTTCATTTCTACCAGCATGTAAGTATTTTTTTTAATTTTACCAATCCACATATCTGACTTTGAATTTTCAGAACGGCTAAAGAATCAATAACTAAGATACTCTGATCTAATACCATTTGCCATGGCTTTTGTCATTCTTATTTCATAGGAAATCGGTTCCATTTATCAGCATGTGGGATTGCAATATATTTAAAAGGTGTTCATTGTGCAGTTGTCTAAAAAGATTCCGTTTCTCGGATAAAACCTGCTCTTCTCTTTAGAAACGTTAAAAAGAAAAGTATACGTGATTAGTTGTTGCATTCTATATTATCTTAGTGATTACCAGTGTGGTAACACGCTCACAAACGTTCAATGTATAATAAACCCATATTCATTCCTATTTTGTTTACTCGATAAGCTTTCTGATACTTGTAAGAATATCTGCCTATGTTTATATGTTGAGTATTGTATTGTATTTTATCCATCCACAGGTTTGGTTTGGATCTTTTTTGAATTCCAAATCGTCCTTAGTTATCGCCAACAGAGAAACCATACAATATTTTGATGTTTGGATTTCTTGTTGCGCATTTCGGACGTTTTGCGTCCGATACGCTATTGATAGCCAAGTAGAGAAATAAGGAATTTCAGATGACAAATTGCATTGGAAATCTCGTTCAAAGAAAACGCCACAGATACAGTTCTCTTTACAACAAAGAACGGCTGGTGGAAAAGAGCACATATTACAGATTACGCTGAAAGACTTTCATTTACAAATAGTTTACAAAGAAAACATATTCTAATTGACATGGAAGCATTCAGTTCAACAGAGGCTACATTATTTACGGCAGGTCTAGTTATTCTTATTCTCCTGACCCTTTTCGGAAACCTACTTGTTCTGGCAGCATTTCATCAATATTCTCCACTACGTACAGTTACGAATTATTTCATTGTGTCCTTGTCAATTGCAGATATATTAGTTGCAATTGTATCGATGCCAATCTGGATTGCATATGTCATTGTTAAGCTCGACGTAGAAGAACTCGGAATGTTTGTAAGTACAAGAAATTTTTACCTGCATCTAGATTAATTTAGCATTAGTTTAAAGTCAATAGAACTTTTGATCAGTCAATGCAAGGTAGGAACATTTATACAGCATGTGTTAGAATGACTTATAATCTAGCTTTCCCTTTGTCTAATCTTGGATCCTGAGTGAAAGCTGTTATTTTCTTTGAGCAATGATTATCAACAAGATGGGAACAGACTGATTAGAAAAACAAATCAGATAAAAGAGACTTGCAGATCTTCCTAAAGATTGCCGTTGATTAAATGCCCGGATGGCTATAACAACAGATTGTATCCAAAAGGTCCACCTCAGTCCACCTACACAGATGTTGTAGAAGTTAATGACCAGATATTCACAGTGCTATTAAAGAGAACTTTTAGAATAAATTAAATTTCTGTGTTGATTTTCTATGTTGAAAATGAAATGATTTGTGGAAGGGTAAATGTCATTAGGCCTATGAAGAAAGTAATTTGCAACATTTTTTCATCATCATTAGGCGTTATCTTCGATCCTGATATTGACAACAATTAGTCTACGAACTTCTGTCCATTGCTTTTCTCTCTATACTCCCAAATTTATCGTGCTTTTCCAGGTTTTTTCAGCATATCTCCTTGTTCTTCTATGTCAGCTTTTGATTTGGCTTCCATAGTACAGTTATGAATAAAAAATGACAAGGAACGGAATAACGTGGAATAGACAAGAATATCAAGAAATTGAACTGCATGGAATAGTTTTGAATGGCTAGAATAGAATGAAAAAGAGCTGCATGGAATAGATTTAAATAGATAAAATAGAATGCAATACAGCTGCGTGGAATAACATTGAATCAATAGTTTGAAATAAAATAGAACTGCATGGAATAGCCTTGAATCGATAGAATAGAATGTAATAGAATTGCATGGAATAACACTGAATCAATAGAATGAAATAAAATAGAACTGCATGGAATAGTTTTGAATGGCTAGAATAGAATGAAAAAGAGCTGCATGGAATAGATTTAAATAGATAAAATAGAATGCAATACAGCTGCGTGGAATAACATTGAATCAATAGTTTGAAATAAAATAGAACTGCATGGAATAGCCTTGAATCGATAGAATAGAATGTAATAGAATTGCATGGAATAACACTGAATCAATAGAATGAAATAAAATAGAACTGCATGGAATAGCTTTGAATCGATAGAATAGAATGTAATAGAGCTGCATGGTATAACACTGAATCGATAGTACGAAATAAAATGGAGTTGCATGGAATAGCTTTGAATCGATAGAATAGAATGTAATAGAGCTGTATGGAATAGCTTTGAATCGATAGAATAAAATGTAATAGAGCTGCATGGAATAACACTGAATCAATAGTATGAAATAAAATAGAACTGCATGGAATAGCTTTGAATCGATAGAATAGAATGTAACAGAGCTGCATGGAATAACACTGAATCAATAGTACGGAATAAAATAGAGCTGCAGGGAATACCTTTGAATCGATAGAATAGAATGTAATAGAGCTGCTTGGAATAGCTTTGAATTGATAGAATAGAATGTAAAACAGCTGCAAGGAATAGCTTAGAATCGATAGAATAGAATGTAAGGGAGCTGCATGGAAGAAAATTAAATGGATAGATTGGAATGTAATAGAGCTGCATAAAATAGCTTTCAATAGATAGAATGTAATAGGACTACGGAACAAACTATGGGAGCTGACATGGACTACCAACGTTAGTGGCTGTTTCTGTAAAAGTTGTTTGCCTGGCCAAAATAAAACTCTAAATGAATAATTCTAAAGTTTGACCCATTCATTTGCGGAATGGCTGTCGTTTTCGCAGCACACCTATTCTTCGTCTTCAACTTTAATTCGTCTTGCAAAATCAGAAATATAAAATACTGATAATATTCCGAAAATATTGCATCCTCATGCACTTCACTCCAGACACTGTTGATGTTGAGCTCTTTTCTTTAACTAGGAATACAAATTTTTAGGATATTTAAGTAAAACCTAACATTTTTTGTTCGTCTCAACCTGTCTCTTGCTAAGACGAGTACTTTTTGACCGCAGCATTTTCTGTCTTGGAAGTCACTGTGATCAACATAATCAGACTTTTTTAAAATTCATGCATAGATCACTTTGCTATCAGCAAAGGAGATCAATGCAGGGAACTTCATATCTCGAAAGTCCAGACACAATTTAATGTTAAATTAATGAACTTCCCATCTCTGTGTTTGGACTCGTGTTTCTAAGGACCTGAAATGACCTTCATAAAACCTTAGTGAATGACAGACACATTCGTTTCCGACTTGGCTTTTGAATCTCTGGGTTTCAAGTTCCAACTGGGTTTCAAGTTCGAACCGGGTATGTATACGAGATATTTCCGTTTAAAAACCTAATGTATAGCAGAAGAACACTCTCGGCGGGATATTGCATTCATTATGGGAAGATTGCCAAACATACCAGAGACATCATATAAGCTTACTCCCTGTAATGATCCTCATTTGATATTATTTGTATCAGATAGGTTGTCGTTTTTTCTTCAATAGCTAGTTTCGAAGAATCCTACTTGGTTGCAATATAGGAAAATACATTAGAATTACTGATTATTAAAATAAATCATAGAATTAATCATGGACATTCCCTTGATTTAATCCTTTCCTTTTCTTAAATTACTACAGGTCTATCGCCTTTGGGTCTGCTTTGATATCCTTACAGGCGTTTCGTCAATCATGAATTTGACCTTTGTCAGTGTCGACAGGTACATCCACATCGCAACTCCTCTTCGATACCACCATCACATGACTTCAAAACGAGCGGTTGTGATTCTAGTAGGAATATGGTTATACGCCATTGTCCTGTCTGGTGCAAAAGGAATACTTTGGGATTGGAAAAGACCTAACTATGAAATATTAGTTTCTGTTCTTGGGTTCCTCCTTCCCCTTGTCATCATGGGCTACTGTTACTACAAGATATTTGGAGCTGCAAGATATCACATAAGGAAAACCGAAATTCAAACCAACGGTCGTGTTAAGGGCCTTATCTCCGAAAAAGAGTTCAAGGCAGTAAAAACGATAGCATTGGTCGTTCTCGCCTTCTTCCTCTGCTGGTGTCCTTTCTTCATCTTAAATATCATTTATGGCTTTTGCAGTCAATGCTACATTCCTGACGCGCTTGTAACGGCAGCAAAATGGCTGCATTACGCCAACTCAGCATTAAATCCAATAATCTACGCCTGCTTTAACAAAGAATACCGCTGTGCTTTCAGAGCAATTCTGATGAGGAGAATGAATCAACTACGCCGTGATGACGATTTGACCATACCACTCCGCATGATCATGAGGAAGAAGAGTAACGGAAGCGCAAGGAGAAACTCTCGTGGCTCAAAATGTGTAGACATCCCCTCTACCGATCATAATAATTACCCAAAATGCAATGGTGTAAATTATGAGTTTAATCCAACATTAGTCGACCGTGATTTAATAAGCGAGACCTGCAATGACTCAAAGATTTAAAACATCAAGACGATTACTTAAGGTACAAGATATGCCAGTAGATAAACTGGCGTAGGACTTGTTAGGGAAATCGGTGACGGTGGATCAGGATTCTTCTTCATTTCAAGTTAATGGATGGACTGGCCCAAATGAGGAAGGTACTCAACTATATGAACTAAAGAATATCTTTGTCTGCTTCGAAACGAAGAACAGGAAAATTGTCTTTGAATCATTTGATGCTTTCATGATTTTAGTCCATTTTAGTGGATTGACTGGAAGCATGTAGCCGAGAAATGGAAAATGTTCAAATTACGGCATGGGTTCATGTAAAATTATATTAACTTATTGGGGATAAATCGTATATAAATGTAGCAAATGTAAAGGAATGTACAGACGGTCTTCGGAACAAGTTTAAAATATACGCAACAAGTTGTAGAGGATTATCAATTTTTTCTCTGTCAACAAATGTAAGTCTTGTTATATCAATTATTTAATAAATTGCTACTAAGACTTGGAACAAAAGACTATGGTGCTCTTGCGTTGTCTTGGTTACACAACAGTAGCCTGTTTACGAGTAGTATCATATTGCTTCTTTTAAATTGGTTAACTATGAGGTCAAAGATGATTATTTTGTTACGGCTGTTGTTCGTTTATGATAAGATTACTTGTGGCTGTGATAACTGGAAGGAGCAGTGAAAGGTATAGCATTACCCTACTGATGGGGAGAGATATCATATTATCATCCTCATGCCAAACGAGGAAGATTATCATATAAGTTTGAGGTTTCCCTCGTCAAGCAATTAGGGATAACTCCTTTTACTGTCCACAAGGCAAATCAAATTGCGATTTTATCCAGCGTATTTGCCCTTTACGTAGCTTTATTTCTTCAGACGTCGTGCAGTATATATTTACATCAAAAACGTCAGACAATTTTTTTCGTAAATCATCGGCAACCAAATTTTGATGTGGAGTAAGTATTTATAGTGAATGACAATCCTTTATAGACTACATTGTTGCATTGTAAACTCATCACCATAAACACTTGCTCGGTAGATAATATTGCTCAAGAAAACGTTACAAAACCTCCCGATTGCTCTTTGAACACCTAGATGAATCTAACCAATCATAAACACTGCGATCTTGCTCAATCTTACTTGAGGAGTTGCTGGAAGCCTCAACTGGCGCCTGACTGACGTAAGCAAACATTAAGATTAAGCAACAAAGTGAACATTAAACGCTTCCTCTACATGCGTTTGGATGCCTTCCTATTAGTTACATTTCGTTTGCAGTAGTTACGGATATTTGCCAAGTTAACTTGAGACATGTTGTCCACCAAGATAGGTCTTTCCATCCTGTTCGAATTTTCATGGCTATATACTGAACCACATAACTGGTGCTTGCTACATGCAACTTAGTTACTTATCCTCTTCACTCCGGTCGGTGCATAAGGTCAACACAAGGTCTTCCCATTCAGTGCGTTGCTTAGCCTTTGTTTCTACGTCACCCCATGTTATCTTTAGTTCTTTAAGTTCATGTTCGATGGTCTTTGTCCAAGTCATTTTTGTCCTCTAGGTCTTTTCCCTTGTGGTGTCCATCTTAATGCAGTCTTGGTGATGTTTGAGTTTGACATTTTAAGAACATGTCGTAGCCAACGGAAGCGCTTTTTTGTAATTTGTTGGACTATACAGTTGGAATCAGTCAATTTCAGTAGGTTGATTTTTGATATTTTATTCCGCCAGAATATTGTCCAGATTTTTCGGAGGCAACTGTGATGGAAACTAGAGAGCGTTCTCTCTGTTTTTGTGACTTTCCAACATTCACTACCGTAAAGTAAAACTGATCTAACAGTGCTGTTTTATAGTCTTACTTTGGTCTTTTTGCTGTACTGTTTGTATTGCCAGATGTTCTGGGGCTTGTGAAATGCTGTTTTTGCTTTTGGAAGTCTGTTTTTTATGTCTTTTTGTGTGGAATCTTCTGTGCTAATGTCGGTACCAAGGTAAGCAAATCTGTCTGCTTGTTGTATTTCATTTCCATCTACCAGTAGTTTTGTTTGAGTTTGGGTGCTAAAATCCCATTTCCTCTGTTTTCTGTGTGTTGAGTTGCAGTCCAACTTGTTTTACAAAGTGACTGAGTCTGTTTGTTTTCTTTTGCATATGATCATGTCGTGATGATACTAAAGCAATGTCATCCGCAAAATCTAAGTCTTTCAATGTTAAAAATATGGACCATGTTATTCCTCTTTTCTCGTCGCTTGTTGTCTTCTTCATAACCCAGTCTATGGCAACAAGGAATAGGATGGGAGAGAAGAAACAGCCTAGTCTTTCAACAGATTCTACAGCAAACCAATCTGTTTCTTTATTATTTAATATGACAGCACATTCAAAATGTGAGTAAAGACATTTAATGAGGGTCACTATTTCGTCTAGCACTCCGTATGATCTTACAATTTTCCAAAGCCTTTGAATGCTGTCAAACGCCTTCTTGAAGTCAATGAAATTGACATAGACCTGAGTTTTTCATTCAATCGACTGTTCAATAATGTTCTTTAATGTAAAGATCTGATCGTTGCATCCTTTTCGTCTTCTGAATCCAGCTTGTTCTTGTCTCAGGGTTTTGTCTAGTTCTCGGTCAATTCTGTTTAAGATGACTCGGCAGAATACTTTACTTGGCGTCTAGAGCAGTTTGATACCTCTCCAGTTGTCACAATTTCCCAGATTACCTTTCTTAGGGAGTTTTACAATCAGTCCTTTAGCCCATTCATTTGGAACAGTATTCTCTTTCCAGATGGTAGTTATGAGATTGTGCAGCACCTCTGTTGATGTTTTGAGGTCTGCTTTAAGTAGTTCAGCTTGGATTTCATCGATGCCTGCTGCTTTTCCCTTCTTCATGGATTTGATGGCTATTGCTATTTCTTCTTTAGATGGCGGGTCACTATTTATATCCAGCTCATCTTGTTGATGGCTGCCGTCCACGTCAACTGTTGGTTCGGGTCTATTGAGGACGTTCTTCAAATGTTCTAGCCAACGTCTTGATTGTTCTTCTTCTGAGGCTATAAATGTACCATTTTTACCTTCAACAGGTGGTACTTGAGTGGTTTTCCTACTTAGTTCTTTTGTGATCTTATATACATTGTTTAAGTCTCCTCTTGTAGCTGCTTTCTCGGCTCTTTCAGCACGTTCCTCAACATAGTCTATCTTATCTTTTCTTGCTGACCGTTTCACTTCTTTGTCTTTTCTTTCATATTTGTTTTGTAATTGTTCCTTTAACCTTGTTGATTTGGTGTTGAGGACTTTTTCTTCAAGTTTCCTTCTTTCGTCTGTGCATTTCCACGTGTTATGTCTTAACCATTGTTTCTCATTCTTTCCACGAAATCCAATGGTCTTTTCAGCAGTCTGTTGGTAGATTTGCTTAATGCTTTCCCACTTTTGTTCCATTGGGGTTTCTTTGGTTTGTTCAAGAACCTCCAATGCTTGAAAGCTATTTTTCAGTTCCAAACAGAACTTCTTCTTTACTTCTTCATCTTTCTGCAGACGTTTGGTATCTATGTTTTTTCTTATTGTAGGTTTGGTTCGTGACTTCTTCAGTTTCAATTGTACTTTTGCTATTACAAGATAGTGGTCACTGTTTACGTCAGCTCCTCTATATGCTCTCGTGTAAAGGAGTGATCTTCTCCTCTTTTCGTTAATTATAATATGATCTGTCTGGTTTCTATCACGATTGTTTGGTGAATTCCATGTTATCTTGTGTATGTCTTTATGTTATCTTATGTATGTCTTGAACAAGGTGCCTCCAATAACAAGTCCATTTGAGGAGCACATGGTGGCTAATCTCTCTCCATTTTCATTCATGCTTCCATATCCTTCTTTGCCCATGGATCGTTCATGTTGACTGTTGTCACTACCAATATTGACATTTTGGTCGCCTATTACGAGCAGAATATCATGTCGAGGTGTTTTATCAATCAGCGTTTGTAAGGCTTCGTAGTAGGCATCTTTCACTTATTCATCTGCATCATTTGTGGGTGAGTAGCACTGGATTATCGTGGTCTTTGGATACGTGGAGTTGAATCGAGCTTTTGATAGCCTTCCGTTGATAGGTTCCCATTCTATCAAACATTTGGCACTTTCCTATGTTGGTCATCAGCTCTTCCAGAGAAGAGAATGGTATGGTTGCTTGAGACAGTTTTCCCAGCTCCTGGCTATCTACATTCACTTATTCCCAGGATGAAAATGTTGTACCTGTCCATCTCTTTGATGACTTGCGCAGTTTTTGATACCTGGTACATAGTCCTTACATTCCAAGTACCAATCTTGGTGATTGCTTTTGGAACCATGAGGTGACGGTTCCCGCCAAAGGTCTCTCGTTCTGGGCTTTCTCCTAGTTCATTCATTATGTTACTTAGATTCAAGTAACCTGTCTCCTCAAGGTTTCCGTCCGTTCGTTGATTGTTTGTGTTGATTTCTGTAATAGATTGTTTTTTACCAGATGGGGTTATTGGCCCCATGCTCCACCCCCACCCCCCTGCCAGGATTACCAGGGAGGTTTTGGTCTTGGTTACCTTCCTATACATTACTTGCTTTTCAAGGCTAACAAGTCAGGATGTACCAGGTTTGTGTAGAGGTTGCTCTCTTAGATGGGATGCCAACCAAGGTTGAAGACCCTCACCTGGCCTGCTATTTACCCATAGCTGGGAACTAGGTTTGCACGTACCAGGGCATATCCACACACCGGTGGACCATACACGCCATACCTTTAGCGGCCTAGTCTCCTACAAGACCTTGTGGTTTAACTTGGGGCACCCAAATTCCAGCTGCTACCTCGAGGAGGATCCCATATCTGGACCACATAGGTCTTACTGTGGAGAGGCTATACCTGGCAGGAAAGGCTTACGCGAATTCTGCTTCCTTTTCACAACATACTGTTAGTCAGGAGTGGAGCTGAAAGCGAGAGTGACAAGCACAGACGCAGAGAACACACACACTGTACGCATCGCACAGCCATTTCAGCAGTCTGTTACGTGTAAGCGTAGGTCTAAAGAAAGCTTGTGAAATAATGCTTGAACATTTTACCTACAAAATTCCATATTTCTGTGTCTTATTACAATTGGATTGACTAGGTTCTTGACGTATTCAGTAATACCTTGGAAATATAAGTGTACATCTAGAGGAAGCAAAAATACATAGAAGGAAAAAATAAAAGTACCTTTCAAAGATTTTGCTAACTCAGATTTGTATGTCTTTGTTTTGTTCAACTTTATCTGAAGAAGCGTTTGAAGTCTTAAATGGTGCCTGGTGTACATATAGGAAAACATTAAAGTATTCTTTAATTGTTTTGCCTACATGCTTAAATATCTTTGTCTTGCTCAAATTGGTTTGAATAGATGCTGGTCGTCGTAACCGGTGGAAGTGTTCGTCTAGACAGAACAATGTAGTAAATTTTAAACGTTGTATCTACAAATATTTACATGTCTTTGTCTTGTTCAAGTTTACTTGGAAATTGGGATGATGGTCTACCACTTAACCAGGATGTAAGTGTACATCTCGGGAAATCAATAAAATAAAGTTTAGACATTTTACCTACTGAATTTTGCGTGTATTCGTCTTGAGGTGCTGAAGGCCTAAACTGGTGTCTGGTTGATATAGTTGCATATCCATGAAAAGAAAATAGCAAAAGTACAAAGCTTTGTCAAATTATTGTTTCGTGTCCTCGCCTATTTGTAGCTAATTCGATGTGTGATGAATTCCTTAGTTTTGTATCTTTGCAATAGGCGTAAAATCGAAATGTTTGTCCACATACTAAGGTAAAAAAGTTTTGGCGTGACAAACTTCCAGAAAAGGACTTGTTCGAAAGTTAATTTAGGGTTGTCCGAATGTTTGTCACGACGAAAGTGTTTGCATTTACTGTGCATTCACCATAAGAATCAACTGATCTCATCAGTTTACAATGCTGTAGACACTCGTCTAGTCTCTCCAAAAACAAATAACATTATCGTTCGCATCGTCTATCAAAAAGCCACCCCCGCTTTCTCCTTAAGCTCTTTCTGTTTCATCTAACTCAAAACTGGTATCAATACCTTCGAGAAATGACTCATTATAATTTTCTCTTATCATAAGATCTTATCTTTGCAGAATCGCTTGTTTTGTTGGTGATATCTTGCAGGTAAGAGTCAGAGCTATTTTCAGACCAACTTTTGGAATAAGGAGAAGGTCGATATTTTTCATCCGCCATTTTTCCACCAACTTCACCCCCATACTTCAAAAAATAATAAATAGGCCTTAAAATCTCACGAGGGACATGACTGACTGTTATCTGTCCGAATTTTTAGGGGCGCGACTAATTTTGGGGTTGATACGACTTAAATCATGGATTCTGGATCTCTTTTTCGGTCACAAATTATTTGTAGTGGTAGTGAGGAAGTCTTCGTGGGGATGTCCAGTTTCCGTATTTGGTAGTGATATCTAAATGAAGCCTCAACTAGGAACACATGATGGGGAAAACCCTTGTTGTTTGAAGGTTCATACTGATTTGGCAAAGGTTTGAGCATTAGAAGTGCGACTCATTTGAATAGCATTTGGCACTACCCTGGCATCTATGTATGATTCATCACCTTGATATATTTTAATATTCTTTTATAAATATTTTCATGGCAGTTGCTCTAATTACTTATCTACGCTTAATATGCAATAAAAAACATTTAGATTGATATGTTCTGACTGATGGTTAAGCGTAGATTGTAGGTTAAGCGACATTGTCCTAAAACATATTAGAAAATCTTTTTGGTCTGACTCTCTTCAAAGTATGAATCATGAGAATGGAAAAATAGCTAGCTAACAACCTTTTTACAAGAACCATCAAAGCATAATAGCTTGCCAATGATAAATGAAGTTCTGATGAGGTTAATTTGCCACTTTGACAGCACACTCGCTGGGATATTTTTTGTCCAAAAGAGAGGAAAATCAACCTCTTCAGAACATTTGTCCATAGAGCATCCAGAGAACTTTATTTCTAGAATGTTTAGAAAAAAGATCACTACTTTCTCATCGAGAAATATTTTTTGGTCTGCCAAAGGTCCTGTATACTTAAAACTTTATTGTCTAGGCAAATTTTGCCTGCGCGTACAAACTCAGATCAAAAAAGCTTTAATGAAATGTTCCTCTGCTGTCAATCTCAGAAATATTTCCACGATTAGATAGATCTTGTCATCCATTCATAAGGATTGCGTACCCACCACATAGACTTAGCAGTATCTAAATTGCTGCTCGGTATGTAGGTTGCAATTCTCAAAGTTTTCGTATCAGGATCAAACGACGGCTGTACGTCAACCAGTGTATGTCGGGCATAAATTCCTTCTAGAAAACTGTAATCTGGTGTTTGCAAAGCTTAAATGAATGCCAAAACATTCGATTCTGTACTTTCCTTTCTGATGATTAATAGTCTGAAGAGTATCAGACAAATCATTTTTAAGGAAGTCTTTAAGGCAATTGTCGCGAAATTTGAGGGCGAAATTATGAATAGCCTTGAAAATTTGCGACATTGCGTTAAAATCATACTTAAAACCTATAGGTTGCTATACACATATAGTTTCCTTTCTGACGTTTCATACTCTGAGGAGTGTCAGACGAAAAAAACTTTTAAGTATGATTTTAGCGCAAAGTCGCAAATTTTTCAAAGCGATTTTCAAGTTTTGTACCACAAAAAGATTGTTTAAACTATGAATTATTTGCCAGTTGAATGATTCTTATTCTGCAACGTCACACATCGACCGCTACCTGTTTTCTGATTTACTGTTTTGTATTTGTCCCTCTCCTATGTAGCTCTTTACCTGGTAGTGATCAGTTGACCTTGTGATTAGCGACCCAATTAAAACAGCTTAAAAGTATAATAAATTATTAATTCACTTCCTACATTACAGGAATCATCACTCAGCTTGAGCACTATTACACTGTACAGTTAATGTCAGGTAACTCAAAGGTTATGTCATAATGATTCATCAAGTTGCTAAATAACACTATTTGTACTTGAATAACTCTATTTGTAAGGGCATTTCCTGTAAAACCTTATTTTATCCATCCGAACATTGAATTTTGCTGTTGAGAACAATGTTGTAAAATGATCATAAAGAGCAAGCCCATAATTATGAATCAGCTTGAAGCATTAATGAACCTCAAAAAGTAACCGCTTATTGGGACTTAAAAATGCTAATGTGTTTCAAACTGAAACAACTTAAGCTCAAACTCTATGAACAGATAAACGTCTAAAACAATTCCATAGATTAACCTTCTCAAGAGTCGAAATTCTAGTACCCACTTACTAAGAGTAAAGTTTTTTACGTTTTTATCTCATTTTGCAGTATCCTTTAAGCAGGACACTTTCTTTACTTTAAAATTCGCCAGAAGTTCAAAACAGAGTGAACAGCAAAGTAAAACATCCTTAGAGGAAAATCATCTTCAGGAACGTCGAGAGACGGCCTGAGCCCCCAGGGTTGGTCTCTTAAGGAACCAGGCCAGGAGAACCTTTTAGACCACACCCATTTATCCTTGAGCCTTATATGAAAATGCCTCTACACACAGTTGAAAACATAATTTTTGAGTGGAAATTCCCTTTTAAATCTTAATATCGCCTTGAAAATTTGCGACATCGCGCTAAAGACATACTAAAAAGGTTTTCTCATCCGACAATCTTCAGAGTACGAATCCTCAGAAAGGAAGTTATAGATAGATGTATGGAAAACTTTTCATGAAAAACAAGCATCAAAGCTAGCCAATCATAAGCAAGAAAGAAAAAAGACAAAGAGAATGAAGAAACAAAGCTTTAGACGAAAACAAGCGAAAAAACGAACTCTTTCTAGCTACAGAGTACTGGTTTTCTTGCTTTAATGTAGACAGACTCCAATACGCTCAGGTAAAAGGACAATCTGTGTGTACCAATTATCCAAAAGTTTTCATCGTCATACATTTTGGCACATTCTAAATTTTCTAATAAATATTGGCCTATGGCAGAATCGCTTTGTCAAGACGAGATGGCTTTTTTCTAGGAGCAATGGAAACTGGGCGTACACTGGAGTACATGCCGGGCTTCAGATTGACACAGAAATTCATATACTACTAGGCTTTTTGTGTGGTCGGTACACCCCACATACGTGTCCTACTTTCATAATTTTATAGGAACTTTGCCAAGGAGCTCTTGGACTTAGCTTCGTACCATATGTTGACTAACGTGAAAGATATTTTTATAACATGATATAGATAATTATGGACCTATTATACTGCGATTAAAAGAAACAAATGTCTTGAGTGATTAGTTATTTATGATTTAGCTCAAGTACATCCTATACACATTAAAGTCATTGGCAGATATTTCCCCGCAGACAGTTACTTTTTATATAACTCCCTTATTGGTAAATAACACTTTAAAGGTCCCCTCTTCACATCTTCATTTTCTTTTCTTAATGATAAACCTTGATTATATGACAATCTAAAATTGAGATATCTGCAGCCAATATTGCGAGGATAATTCCTGAGTGTCCTCTACCCCATTATTCGATGGATTATTATATCACATTTTAAAGCAAAAAAGGCGATAAATGATTTTGGTACGGTGATTAAATGAATTCAATTTGCATCCGCATTTTTGACTAATAATCTAAATTTATATGAGCTACAAGTCGAGTGCATTGATTACGACAGTGGCCCTATCATATTCTGTGACGATTTTCCTCAGTCGCGAACAAAGAGCTTAGTTCCTGCACTATTAGATCTTAATTTTTTTATTGTTCTTATGGCAGGAAACTGAATGGACTTTGTAAGATTATTTTCAAAAACATGTAAATACCTCTGGGTTACGCTTCTGTGATATCAAAAGATCCTATCAGTATCTGCTGTCTCTAATCCATTAATAACTGTGTATACTCAGATTTGGCAGATTTTACAATTATTATACAGTAGTAACAAATGACAAGGCAAGACTGTTTACTCTTAGGTATCTACTCTTGCTGACGAACACAAAATGAAGTACAGTATTTGTGTAAGAAACAGCTGTAGAAAGGCTGGATTCTCTCAGGACATCACTACATTGTTAAAGATAAAAACGAAAATACTATGATCAAGGAATATGAAAATCAACGTGAATACTTCTTTGTTCTTTATTACTGCTGTTCTTTGGCTTACGTGCTTACATTTGCTCGGGCAGCTTTGATACTCATTATTCGTACCTTGGAAGATGAAAGTGAGCCATGACATTAGCACTGCCTTTACTAATAACAAAATCCATGGTAAAGAAACTGCCTTCATCTGAAACATACTAAAGGCTAAAGCGCTAACCAAAACAAGAATGAGGTGAGTAGAGCAGCTGTTGGAGATATAGCACTTTTGGTAGTCCTTAGGCATGCCTAAGCATGGATACAGGTGTTTCTGCCAATGACATATAACTCTTGTTTATACTGCTTGTTTTCTTGTTGAAGTTCTTCCTGTAACATTGTTACTTTATACTTTGATATAACAAGCAGTAACAAGGGAGCTTCTGTCAAAGGCTAGAAGCTTTTAAAATCTGGGTTTTGCGAAGTATGGAGAAATTACTGTTGATCAATCAAATAATCGCGATGAGTTATTGAAAAGCATTAAATAATAAGAGCACTATCGTAAGCACTATAAAGAAAGTGGCATGAATTTGACACCTCAAACTGAAACTGAGTCTCATCAAACAACATCTGGATTAAGGCAAAGAGGAAAGCAAGAGAAAGACTATTAGCATCAGAGGTAGACTTTCTAGATCATGGTTGTGAAAGAATGGACCGAAAATAAAGAGGGTGCATTGAAGGGAACTTGCCAAGGCAGTAAACATTGCGGCCATGACTGTCAATGTCAGGTCAAGACTGTGTTCTTCAGTCATATACTGTCAGTGACTCACTCATAAAGAAGAGGACGCACTAGATTTGAGAGAACAATGAAAGATAGTATTAAGTGGATTGAAGAAAGGAAAAGCACAAACACATAGTGTATACCATATGAGTTTCAGACCGTGGGTAAGGTTAAAATTAGATAAACAGTAAGCTTGTTCATCACATGAGAGTTGGCTAAAGAGGATTCAGAGGTGTTAAAGTTATTTAGATTGCCTAAGATATTTGTTACCCAAGGAGAATTCAGAGAAGATAAAAGAACTTGAAATCACTGTACGTTAAAGATGCAAAATAGGATTATTGCTTTAATTGATTTTTTTATTACTCTATAGATTCGAGGAGGCATTTTAGGGGAGTAATTATAAAACGAGACGTTAATAAAACAACTTTCGTCAATGAATGTAAAGTGTAAAGGTGAACTAACTCTATTTGTAATTGAACCCAGTTTTTATGACCATGAAAACAGTTCGAAAGAAATTTTGACAACGTTTTCAAATATGTCTATATTCTCTTTCCAAACATGGTCTATGAAAGATCATTCTCTCAGCTTAACTGCATTAGTTAACACTGATGATAACATTCATCAATGGAGTCAAGCTTTAGGATGTAACGCTTTTGTGTGTGTTGAAGTATTCTAAGTTTTCCCTTTTACAACGGACTCTGCAATATTGTTCCGTGTAAGTTTGTTTACCTTGCATTCAATCAATACTCAATGCCTTCAGATAGTCTATGGAGATTATGAAACTTGTAGAATAGCTGCAGCAAAATGTAACACATGTTTTTTGGTCTGACACTGCTCAGGGTACAAACATCAGGAAATAAGACGAAACATCAAAATTTACAAGCAGACTGCCGTGCGAACACAGTGAGTAAGAAAGTATGCTCAAAGAAGGAAAGCAAACAAAATCTCATTTAAAGAATCAGCAGAAAAAAACGCCAAACCGTTCATCTCTTTAGAGCGCTGGACTTTTTAAATAGCCGTGTTCTAAATCAATGAGATAAAAAGACAATCCTGTTCCGCCAACTATCAAAGGATTGTCCCCTGACTAGTCTCTGTACCTTTTAGTATATTCTGGATATTCCAATTAAGCCATACGCATACCGAAGTCACAAACGTTTGAGGAGGTTGTGGGTTTGCACGACAAATAGCTATTATGTAGAGGGCAGTATAAAGATCGTGCCTTTGGAGCTTGCCACTCAATGTTTGGCATGTCCAAACTACAAAGTTGGTTTAACACTGGCACAAAAATTCGCTAACAATTAAACTGTTTTTT
Source organism: Chironex yamaguchii (assembly GCA_024741275.1). Taxonomy (NCBI): domain Eukaryota; kingdom Metazoa; phylum Cnidaria; class Cubozoa; order Chirodropida; family Chirodropidae; genus Chironex; species Chironex yamaguchii. The sequence goes on from JANTCA010006862.1 coordinate 19,797, forward strand.
ATAGTAGGCAATAGTTATAAATGGAAATATAGAGCTTATCAGGCTGCTATTATCATGATAAAGTTATATTTCATATAAGTGTCATGTCAATTGCTGATTTAATGCCCCGAAGCTATGCATCATAACACAAATTAATACAGACGGATTCATTGAAAGCGCCAATAAGGAAGCATTACTATCAGGTTATATCTAAGTCCCGGCAAGTATATTTACGACTTTAACTTCTATAAGTAATATTGTAAGGCGGCATTGCAAAGAAAAAAGAACAATGCCTAGTTAAGGATATTTTCCATAATCTGACTTGCTCCAGTAATCCGGTAGTAGTTAACATCCTTCCATTGTTACCAAAATTAGCCCTTCACTGTCAATTTAGACAATTCATGATACCATGTTTTGACAAAGATTTACATAACTTCACCAATATCAGATGCAAAACAATTCGATAATCCATAAACAGTGCTTCCACTGTAGGGCCAGTGGTTATGATATCTTTCAGAGGTCGCTATAACAAATTATTGATCTGATCGATAACTAATTAAGTCTAAATTATTTTACACGATACTCGACCCTGCCAATTTGGATAAGCTTTATCTCACTAGATTTTTTCGTCGATAGCACCTCCCCATTGGTGGTTTTGTGTACGGTCGTCCCTCCTCCCTTTGACGTAACTAGGGCACCTTACAAATCAGACCTACTTAAGAATATTCATATATTAGTTCCACGTAATTACTTTGACCAGAGACAACACTGAAGTTGTCTCAATTCGTATACTCCATGCAAATGTGATGCACTGAGTTTCCCCTCTCAGATTTTATCAAGATTACTTACCTTTTACTGGGCATTTGACTGAATATCTAACCTAAATTTGTTTCACCTTTTTAGCACATTAAAGAAATTTTGTTTTCGTTTTGTAAATTATGTTATGTTGGTCAGATAACATCATAAGAACAAGTTTAAGTTCGCCTGACCATACGAACATGTTCTTACTCCTGTAATTACTGGCAGCTAATCAACGGCTGCTCAGTGGCTATGAGTGAAAGTAAATGCCATGAATTAAACAACAAAATAATGACTGAAAACCATTACTCACACCTTGAAAGGAAAAATTAATCGACTATCATTCCCGAACTATTTTTACTAAAAGTCTGATAAACGTCTTGTTTATACTTTGCAAGGCAAATGTTCTTAATAAATATAGTGGTAAATGCCATGCCTTGGTTTAAGGAAACCTGTCTGAGTGACTTGCAGAGATGGCGATGGTATAGTTATTATATATCAAATCAATAGTAAACATATGTATCCAGGTATTCGTATGTTCCACTTTTTCAAGCTGAATATGATTGGGACGAGAGACTTCCAAGAGAGACACTCGCAGCGAGTGGAAGAAAGGGCTTGTAGTCTAAATGGGTATAGTATTCCGCGATGTACGAGGTCCACTGACTTTGAAGAGCTTTCCAGTGTAAAACTATAGTAGTCTTCATATGCATGTCAAGAACATGGCAGTGATGATAGAATACCATGTATGACTAACCATTTTAAAGTGAATGATCCATTGTAGGTTTTTGTCTCTTTGAGCAGGTATTACTGTTCCAACACTTCGCAGTAGTACCTTTGTCGGTCAATAAGCTGTTGTACAAAGAACCGATACCAAACTTGCTAATAGACTTTGTATTTTTTTACACAGATTCTATAATTGTGCTGTGGTACCTTAAGAATGAAAACAAAGACTGCTTACCCAGCATACAAAATGTTTCACTGTAAATTAATTGACTTTATGTTTGCTAGTTGACCAAGCCTGTCAAGCATCAAAACGGTAAAGCCGCATGAGAAAAGCAGGTTTGATGGATAGACAAACTGCCAAGAGTTTTTATGGTTACCTTGAAGGAAGTGGCCATTGAAACATATTTTCAAGGATTTTTGTGAAACAGATGAATGGCTAAGAAAGAAAAGGTAGCAAAGACAACTGTGGCAGGAAAATGATAGAAGGAAGCCTTTGGAATGACTCATTAAGGAGTTTTTCCAGTTGGAGTAAGCTAAAAAGAGTTATGACTGGGATTGATCCGACCCAAAAGACCAACGCTGCTATCAGTTGATGAGTTACAGAGATCTGAAAAGTGACAGTAAAAGAATATAAAAGGAGGGGCATTTCGGTCAGCAGTAAATGCTATTCCCCTAAAGGATCAAAGAGAATTAACATAGCTGTAGCTAGTAGTAGTAGATGATGATATTACAAACCTTAGCAGGAAATGAAATCACTTACATCTGAGTTATAATTCAAATCATCTCACGATCCTCCCGATAAAACACTGCATTGCCCAGTTAATAATCTCTGGATACAACATTACCAACGGCTTCACAGTTACACGGAAGATGCCTAGCAAACTTTGCCACACCTTTTTGGCAATAAATTGAGTCTCATCGTAAGACGAGTGTTCTGATGATGGCAAATTGACTTTCCACGATAATAGATATGTTCTAGAAATCAGAATAATGAATCTCCTCCCTTGAAAACCTGGTCAGGATCCTGTTTGATCCAATCAATGAACGATACTGCACAGAATACTGTCCCCTTTATTTAGGATCCTATCAAATCCCTTTCAGGGTCTTGCACGTGAAGGTTCTTAGAATATCCTACAGGGCTTGCTGGTGGCTTCTCTAGGATGGGGGATCCCTAGGGAAGTATTTCCTATAATATTAATGCCATATCCAGCAAAGGTGTGCAAGATTTCCATTGGGTGATTTGAGCTCTTACTGCAACTGCATATGCCCGTACGTCTCCTCTCTAACATTTGTTCTAGGTCTTTGTACAAGATCCTATAAGTTCTTATGCAATATCCTGTATACCCTGATCCTGTAAGATCTTACATAGAATGCTTTCTAGTTCCATCCAATCTTCTATAAGATCCAGCAGGATCCTATAAGATCTTGAATAAGATGTTGTAAGACATTGAATAGGATCGCATAGGATCTTAAATGATCTTGTACAGGATCCTATCAGATCATTTGAAACATCCTATAGGAACCTGCAGGATCGGGTAGGAGTCTGTACAAGGTCCTATTTAGTATCTGGACAGGATCCTTCAAAAGGATTCGATTAGGAATCTGTCGGATCCTGTAAGAATTTTCATCAAGGTTTAAGGCCAAGTCTGCATCTCCTCCACAGCAATAAAAATGGGGTAAAAATCACTATTAAATGCATTTACTTCTTAAGTACAACTAAACTAGACAGAAGGCAACAATATGTAACAAGATAGGCCTTAAGATTAACTATCAATGAAAATTCGGCTGTTCTTATTGACAAGCTTGTCTTATCTCTGTCCTGTCATTACTAAATTCTTCTCTGTTTCTCATCCACTGTTTCAACTACAACGCTAACTGTTACCTTTTAATCAGTACATACTACCCTCGCCACTCTGAATCGAGCGCAATTCTCATCTATATGATCGTCAGATTGTACAAAGATATCGCCACTAGCATCATCTCAATCAATATCTGTGTCATTGTCATCCTAGAAGACAAGACTGAACTTTTTGAATGTCTTGGAAAAGCCAAATAGCTCGTCAGCGCATCTGTAACAATCCGGCTTGTAAATCTGGCTTCAACATTCAAGACCCTTTCAAGATCACGAGATTCTGTTTTCAAATGACTCCACTTTTGAACATCGTTTGGAATGACTCCAGTTTGGTGTCAAATGATTCCGTTTTCGAGCGCATTAATGGGAACACAAACCAAAAACGGAATTATTCAGCTCCTTTTTTGTACAAAAACGGAGTATTGGAAACAGGACCTGAGATAAAATCTTTCTGCATTCATCATTTTTGTAAACAAAACAAGACTTAAATGCCCCCTCGAAGTGCCCATAATTCAAAACAGCCAACAAAGTTTGTTCTCCTTTATCAAATCAAAATTTTCTGTGCCTCCTTGAACTTTAGGGTCATCTAGTCTGCAATGTGCTTCTGACAGTTTGCACAGAGAAGGTAGCTCGTACTTTTGCATATAGGGGAGATTTGGGCTTTGATCTTGAAATGGTGCTTAAGGTTTTATCTTTCGCTTGCTGCTCATTGCCTTCATCTCGTGGGCTATCAGAATATTCATTTGATCTGAGCTCCTCCCGAAAGGCGTCGTTGATCTTACTGTCAGTATCTTTAACAAACTTTAAAAATTCAAAATTCAAACCTGTCCCCTGTGGATGGTGATTTCGAGGTAACAAACCTATCCCCTGTGGATGGTGCGCTCCTCCGGATTCTGTCAGTCCATTTCTTGTAAAATTTTCATGATATTTATTCGGAAGGACTCACAATTATCCCAACTGCTTAGGCGTGAATAGTAAGGTGGATCCATACCATTTAATGTTCTTTATGCATTCCCAAGCTGGTGGGCAATGGACAGCATCCTCAAGATATCAGCATTCTTCTCCTTGATCAGTTGCGTTAACTGAGCATTGGCAACATAGTGTTGACATCCAAGTGTTGACAGACTCTGATACAGAGTTTTGTATGCTCGTACACAACTCTGACAGGGAGGTTAAGTAAAAGATCTCTTTATTACTTCTCTTCCTTCCATTAAACTAGTGAAGTCATTTTCATTAGTCTCTGAGAACCATACATCACATGAGATTCGATAATGTTGCTAAAATTAGTCAAAATGTCGATATCATCCTTGGGGTCACCATTAATGCTTGAAAAAAGGCTACTTTATGTTACACGTAACAATCATAATCGCAATAGTTATTCCAATATCAGCCAGGTACGTTAATTAAGATATGCTACATTATAAGATGCTTTACGTCTTAAGTGGCGTTTAATATGAAAGGACGTTTACTTTAAACATTGTCAAAATTAAAACGAAAAACAGCTGTCCATCTTTATCTCTCAGTATTTATAAATAAACATTGAAGTCTTATTTATGCTTGGTGATGTTCCAAGCTTACACAAGCCCCTGTTTGCAATGTTTATAGTATGAAAGAATCGGAAAAGTGTCGTTTGTGTATTAATATGTCGTTTTCTTACTGCCACATTCTCCAACCGCTTTTTGTATATGCATGTGTTTGGTTTAGGGAGGAAAATTGTATAGGAAGGAGCGTGTATTTCATAATTAAAGAAGCCTCAGGAGGCGTTCACCTGGGATAGACATTTAATTAGAAATTGGTATAAATTAGAAGAAATAGGTATTTTACGGCTTGCAAACTACTTATGCAGTAAGCTAGGGCCCACGCTACCGGGGGCAGGGGGGCCATGGCCCCCCACTTTTTAGCAAAGTCGATAGCGTCGTAAACCAAAGTACTCCATCTTGCTGTTCATCGAGGGTCACGAAGAAACATCACAAAAGACACAATCAGTTCACCCAGAAACTGCAGCTGAGCACCACCGCGTCATCTTTTACGATGCTACCGACACTGTGGTAATGGCAACCAAAGATCGGTTCGAGCAACCAAGCTATCAGTTTTTCTCCACCATTGAGCAGTTGCTAGTAAAGGCTATCATCTTCGAATCCTACTAAGCTGAATTAGATGCCCTTGATAAGTACAAAGAAGATCTGGATGAATCAGCATTGCCCTCGGAATTTCTAATTCTTCGCGAAATGTATGCAAATGACCAAATTTCTACTTTCGAAGAGATAAAAGTGAAAATAACGACAGTAGCAACGTAAGCAGAACTAAGGCTCATTGATAATGTAATTAAGTTATTGAAACTAGTACTTGTTGGTGCAGCTACAGGGCAACCCCTGAGCAATCCTTTTCCTTGGCATGTAGATTGAACACATGGTTTCGATCTACTATGTCGCAAAAGCACTTCAATGCTTTAGCAATATTGTCATCGCACAAGGAAGTGACTGACAAAATGTCAATAATAAATGTTCCTAATGAGT
>JANTCA010006873.1:0-22821 GCA_024741275.1 Chironex yamaguchii
GACTCTATCAAAAGCCTTCTTGAAATCTATGAAGTTATGCAGTATGTCCTTACTATGCTGCAGGTGTTTTTCTATCAGTACTCTAAGATTGAAAATCTGCTTTGCTGTACTTCTACCTGATCGAAAACCCGCTTGTTCCTCTGCTAAGATTTCTTCTGTCTTGGTCTTTAGACGGTGCAGTATCACTTTAAGCAAGACCTTAATTGGATGACAGATAAGACTGATAGTCCTATAATTTTGACAGAGCTTGAGATTCCCTTTCTTTTGCAGTGGTATTATGAGTGACTTGGTCCACTCCTTTGGCCATTCTCGCTTCCTCCAGATGGTATTGCACAGCTCTGTTAAGGCTTTCACTACTGGTTCGCCTCCGTATTTCAAGAGTATTGTGGCCATATTTTGAAGGAAAGCATACACCTCCATTGTTGTGTTATTGACAGCGAGTGGATCAGTTTTCAAAAGTATTGAACAAGGCCTTCATTGTGGGGAAACTAATAATATCTAATTGAAACTAATGAGTTTGTAAATGTTGACAGGCATGAATTCAACGTTTCTTGCCAGAAAGGATTTGAAAGCAATAAGTATGACAGAAAACCGTAAGATCGAATTTTTATGTTTTTTGGAGGGTTTAATGGCTACAAGTACAAACGCTTAGGTACCTCTAAAGCGTCTTAAGATGTGCAAGAGGAAGAGCCCTAAGCTTATATCGATGACATTGTTTGGTTTACTTATTTCCTCTGTTACAGTCATAATTGTACAAGCTTTCTTCCTTTCCTCTGTTATATCCTTCCATTCTACTGCCAAAGATTTGCTGGACCATGCCTCTTCAACTTCCATTGGCCACTTTGGACCTTCCCATGACATTTATTTCTAACTGAAAGGCACTACAGCCTCTAGATCCAATATCTGCAAGGTTTTCTGTTCCTTTCACGTGTCCTCATTCTTCTTTCCTAGACAAACCAAGAATTTCATTGACATGATGTTGAACAAAACTCTTCCACTCATCACGATTGTAAATCAAATATAAAATAGTTTTGCTGTCAAGCCAGTACCAGTTTGCATCCATTCTTATTTGTGATTTCAAGGTACTTTTAATAATTTCCATGAGTGTTGCTAATATTCGGACTGACATCAGCTCCAGTACATAGCAACCGACCGTAAATCCCATTGGTGGTTTGACAAACATTGAACAATAGGCATGTTTACTTGCATCGCCAAAACCATGTAGTGTTATGCTGATAATTTCTCCATCACAATTTAACTTGTCTTTACAGAGATCTTGAAAAATAACCAAGACTGGACTAACTAGACCTAATGGGTCAAGCAAGGTTGACTCGAAATACCACGCCTAGTAACTTTCTCGTTGTAACATCCAGCCATAGCTTAGACATCTAGCACCAAGGTATCGTTCGTGCCATCCAAGGAAATGCCTAGGGCCTTAGTGTGTAGTCGCAATATCTCTCAGAACTCCTAAAGACTCCTTTGCGTAAGTACATTCTTCTTGTAAGCTACCTTCTTTATTCAACTCTTTTTCCCTTTCATTCTTTGCAATTTGCTGTTGAAACGCTTTATCATTGGTCTTCCATTTTCTAAGCTTGAATTCTCCTTCTAACATTCTCTGTTTTGCTTTGCTATAATGGTCAGCTAGTTACAAGATTGACAAAAAAATCCCTTGTATCATAACTCTCACAAATGATGAATCCTCATCTTGGTACCTCCGCAAGTGATGACGTATAACTGTATTTAACAAGAATTGTGAACTAGATACACCAGATACAACTCGGTTAATTCTGTAAACAACAATGTCAGGTTCATACACATTTCTCACCCACAAAAACCCAAAGGCAGTCTCTGTAATCAGGATAAACTTTAGTGTTTAAAAATGCCTTTTTGATATCATCCACCATCACAACCTTATTTGTTCTAAATCTTAATGGTATGTCAAATATTAAAGGGGTTAATGCTGGACCCTTGTGCTGGCAATTATTTAAGGAAAAACCAGTTCGCTTGTCTCTACAGGAGGCATCATATACAATCCTTACCTTTGTAGTCTCAACGTTTTCTCTAATGACTGTCTGGTGAGGTAGGTAAGAAACTTTCGAGATTTGGAAATCTTCGATCATATTTGCTGCATAATATCATCATAATTCTTGTGAACTTCAGGTGTTTCTTTTAATTTCTTCAGTTGGTTTTTAGTCTAGCCTTGCTGTTTAAATAATTCAGAGGAACAGGCTCATAAACAACTTTCAAGCCCAACCAGTGACTACTACTTGTAAACATGATATTATCGTTTACACTTTCATATACTTCGTCCTTCTCTCTTATCCCCAAGGAATCAAGGTCCCACAATCTACGCATGCTTTGACCTAACTCATGATTCTTTCTAAGGACTACCTGAGATGCAAAATTGACATTTGCTGCTTCATCTAATGGCAAATTCTTCCCTCTTATAAGCCCTGAAAGTACTTATCCAAGGAACGTCTTGACAGTCACATATTCTCCAGTCGTCGTCCCCCCCCCTCCTTGTATGGTTTCTCCCTCTTGCAACTCCAAAGATAATCTGAGCCACATAATATGACAACTTCTAGCTCTTCATTGTCTTTGCAAATATCTGAAAAATATACGTTATTCACATTATGTGCAAGACAGTTTCTCTTACTTCAAAGGCTCCGATAGCCATAGATTTCCCCTTGAACAAAAGATCTAAAACAACCCAGTAATCATCTCTGACAACAAAATTAGCTTTATGTCGGCCAAATGCTTTGATTCCTAATTCCTCTTCTCTCTTAGGCTGCATCCCTAGTTTACAAACAGCCTTGCTGCTCTCATATCTGTGCTCCAGTTTCAAGCAACAGTTTTCTTCCATTTACACAGCCAATGGAGAGCAATTTTCTCACAGCTAGCCGTTGTTTTCACCCAAGAAGTAGCATGGACATTCAAGGTGGACGCACTCGAATTAGACTGCTGCATTACCTTATCCAAGGAAGCTAATGCAGGCTTACTGGCTTTATTGTTTACTTGAAAAGATAAAGCTAAGCAATGTTTGCCATTACATATTTTGCAGCAAATTTTACTTTTACAATTGCGAGATCTATGGTCTACTTTAAAAAAGAACATTTACAAAAGTTCAAAAAACTTTCTTACATTCTTCTAATTTGTGATTCTTTACTTCACAGAAAAGGCATTTGTCTTCATCTTTTGTTGCCAACAGTGGCAAGGACGTACAATTTCCTTTATTTTTGAGCTTGTTTCCATGATTGGTGGGTCACTTACTTATACAATCATGCTAGCTCATCTGTTGCACCATGATTGGCACATGACTTCCTCGTATTTCAAGCTACTTTTCCATGGCTGCAATCAGGTCATCTATTGAACAATGAAGGTGGTTATTTCCAAATTGGATCAAGTTGTAGCGCATAGCTTCGAATCATTGTTAATCATAGCATCTAAAATGTGTTCGTCTATAGTTTGAAGGCTTCTAAGGAAGATGTCCTGATGGCCTTCCTTCTCTTTGTCATAAAATTCGAGTCACAACTGCTCTTAGAGTTTTCCCCTTCTTCCTTAATTTGTCTATTTCTATTTCTACGTAAAATATATCTCACTGAGTGGACCATATGTTCGGTAGTCTCAGCCCCTCTGTTTCTCTTTTTTAATGTGACGAAGAAATCCTTATAAAGACAAATCCAATAACTTATAAAGAATCTTCTGCAGTTTTGCTCCTTACAAATTTCTCCTTGATATATTCCATCTACCTTCATACAAGCAACATAAAGACTGAATTACTTTCCAATACAAGGAGTTTTATACTCGGGGTTTTCATGCAGAAATTAGATTATGACTCAAGTTTCTTATCATGCTGCTTTGCTTGGGCAATTTCACAATGTGTTCATTCTTAACATATGTTCTTCTAAATGCGGTAACGACTTTTGTACCCATCCATCATTACTCATGTCACAATGGACTTCCCAACAGACACCTCTCCTTGACTCCCGTCTATGAGTCAAGCATGAGCCGTGACTTCCAACACACCTCCTTACCCCGCCACAGCTCGAGTTTCCTGACTTTCCTCTCCTCTTGAATTTGAGAGAATTTAATAAACAAAAGGGTCATTCATTGCAACACCAAAGTTGGAAATGTTGTGTTAATCCAATATAAAGATATTGGATTAACACAACATTTAAAAATAACATTTACAAAGTAAAAATAAGGAATCTTTCTTAGGAAACCTAGACCCTCCGATGATCCCATATTAGATTCAACATACCTTAATCTCCTTGAAACTGCTTTTTGTTATGACATCTTCCATGAACTTGTATGATCCACAGAGTCTTCACGCTTGCTAGGTCGTCAGTTGTCTGCAATGGCCTTGACAGTTGCGTCCTGTACCTTTACAGTTGTTCACAAATTACTTTACGAGCAACGTAACTCATATTGTTATTCACAACTTGTGTTGTCTAAAACCTTTTATTAATTTTCAAGGCCTCATTGAAGAGATATTTAGAAAACATAATAAAATAACTTGCACTGAGGCTATTGTTAAATTATGTGGTAAAAATTAAATTGATAATTTCTTTTTCAGTTTTTGTATTTTGCTGTCCTCTAGCTTTGGTATTTTATGATCGGATATTAGATACAAAAATTAACAAAATGCACGAACAGAGTCTGAAAATTTGTAACTTATATTTTAAAGTAATGCAAGCAAAAGCACAAATTTACATAACACTACTGTTTGTCACGAGCGTTTCCATTCTTTTCTGGATATAAATCAACATTTCACTCATCTGTTACCTTTCTCCACCATTACGTATTCTCCATCAGTTTTGCCAATCAGCAATCATCTTCTGTGAGTTCTCAAACTTAACTCAGAGGTATCTTGTGTCTCAGCATTGGACTGCCATTAATCTTACTATACAAACAAACTAGTATCACATCTAATTATCCCTGTTGACCAATATGTGGTCACTTATTTACTGTTTTTAATAGATATATGTTGGCCAAAATGATCGGTATATTGTGTGACCCTCAACAACTGTTACAGTTTCTCATGTGGTTCCCTTTCGAAATTTAATTGATAATCTTTTCCCTCAATCTCTAATTTAGTAGATTAAATAAGATGGCATGACTTCTCAAAGGATTGCTCATTAAAAGGAGTGAAAAAGCGATTTGTCACACCTCTAAAATGAAACTATGAAATAGATCACAAGTTCCTCAAAAATTGACTTAAACAAAACTGCAGAATTTTTTATGTTGGGATGGGATTTTTTATACCAAACATGTTGCTGACTTAAAAGATGGTAATATCCTTTAGAAGAATAGAATCTAAATTAACTTTTACTGAACGATTTGATTTTTGTTTGTCTCGCAATAGATAAATTACGAATATATGGATGTTTTGTAAAATAATAAATGGTCTGGTCATTCTTTATATAGTTTTTACAGAAGTATAGAATTTACCTAACGATGCTTCAAAAGTACTATTTTGAACCAGAAAATTTACAGAACCAGAAAAAGATGGCCTTGTTTTGAATTTAACATTGCTTTCTGACAGGCCAACCATAACGTTTTGTTACATTTTGTTGATATTATGAGCCCCCATGTCAATTCGAATCCCTATCAATCCAGCCTTTAAAGAAAAATTTGTAGAACAAACAGTTTCTGAGTAATTCGATAAAAAGAAATTTGTATTTCCTGTAGATTGATATCATAGGTAACACCTGTAGAAGTCCTCTGATATTGGGTTGTTGTGAAATTAAGTGCGAAGGTATTAGTTCCGATCGCTAAAGTTAGGAAAGGAAATATATAGATAATGTTAAACAGAACATTAAGGTTGCAAGCCATGTTCTTTCATAATGCCCCATATGGAGGTAATTAAGGGCAGCAAAGGAGAAACCCATAGCTACTTATTGACTTATGATAAAACCCTTTAAATAAGTTTCAGCCGTTGCATATGAAATACTTCTGAAGATTCTGCCCTTTTAGCTGATTGTTAGGATAATCCTTTAATACGTAGTTCACTGCCAAGTTTCAAACCAAGAACCTCCAAGCACTCTAATCGCTAACTCGGCCGGGAAGTTCACGGCTACTCACAAGTAAACCTTTACTCTTCCTTAAACAGCAACCTGGGTTTCTATTGCAGTGTACTGAGGAAATTGGCTGGTCTGTCTCACAGTTGTTAGCCGTATTTGAGTTTTCAAAGAACCAAAGTTGACCTTTTGGACCCATACAACAAAATGCTTTCAATCGTGGTTTTGAAGAATACTAAACTCCAGAAGCCGATACAGCAAATTTTCCGACTGCGTTACGATAGTTACGGATAGCAAACAGCAATAAAAACAACAACACAAGTATTCAATGTCAGATGTCAAACAATAGAAATACTGTTTCACAGGGCCATATAAAATTCCAAGCATGTTCCAGAATACGTTCTCATATATTTTTTTTATGTCTACATGTTTGGTTATCTGAAACTAATCAGTGTGATACCTATCAGTGGTATTAATGATGCCTACAACAACACCTATCAAAGCTGGAGCATGGGTTGAAGGAAGATGTACCTATTTTACTGAGAAACTGTTTCATCTCTGCTATAATGATGCTTTTACCAAGAGAACAGTACAGAACCGAGAACAGTAGATAATAAGATGAACAATGAAATTATGTAACGATGAACAAGATTTTCGTTTGATACAATCTCGGAGTGTTTCCTGGAATAAACCTGGCATCGTAGACTGTTTTGTGTTTTTTTTTGCTTAAAACATAAAACAGCTACCATTTTATTCCTCTTATTATATTTCTATTTGGAAGACCAATATTGTACGTTGTTGGGATCTTAGTCTACCAGATTTTGATACCTAATGATCCTTCAAGAGGCATCAGTAGAAGAATTTGAAAGGAACAACATTCACTCCTTTCGCTGTCCAGCATATCAAGCGTCCTTGACAGGCCCAGACTGTTATACATATTACAGTAGACTCTCTGAGCTTAATTTAAATAAAAAAGAGAACTAGCCGACAAATTCACCTTGTTATACATCATCAACTTATAATTTTGAATTGTCTGGAAAGAATATTGATGATCAGAAACTTAAATCAATACAGCAGTAATTGATATACCAGCTAAAGAACATAAAAAGTAAATATAATATCATAAATATAAATATAATATTATAAATATATTATTAGATATAAATAAAGTTAAGAACAAAGGCCGATAATTATCAAAGAAAGAAACGTCTTCATCTAAGAATTATTCTTTTAAATTTGGATTAAAAGGTAACATATCCAGAGAAATTAGTGCAATACACAAAATAAGACCATTTTTCTTTCTTTTTACACTGTTTAGTACTTGAATACGACGTATTCGTCTGTAATAATGTCTTGAGCTATAATTCCTTTCAAATTTCAATTGTTTTTGACAAAACAATGAGAAATTTGTTTAGCGTATCTCTTTCTCTAAACGTTTTCTGCCTGATTTTTCCATTATATATTATTTTAAGCCAGTTACAAGTATAATGCAAGAGAATCATTATTTTGTCAATGATATGGATGTGTTTGATACTCAATTACATGTTAAGAAACAAAAAAATCGTCTCGTAACAGCATTGGGAGGCAAAAACTCTTTATCCTTCCCCATAGGTCCATTAACTCCAACGGTTATATTGCCACTAAGTGACTAAAAACAAATTTGTTCAGGTTTCTTTGTTGGTTATACGCAATGCCCCTTCTTATTTTCTATCGGACGTGATTACTTGAACTACAATTAGAGCTTTAACGTAAACTGAAAAATACCTCAAATTATTTTCGCATTCATTTCACTGGATGTGTATATAAATAAAAATAGAACATGATCCCCTCAAGTCAAATAATTGAGCAATGAGAGTTAAAGTGTATTTGGTCAGTAAGCAATGAGAACTAGATCTCTTATTTTGAAAGCGTCTTGACTCCACCATACCTTTAGTGTTTACAAAGCCAATCTACAACCACTTACGGAACGATGAAGACTAGCACTGGGAGCAGTTTCAAATTTAATGATGCGAGAAGGAGTACAAAGCACACATGGAGGTACCAGAACATATAATATAATGAGTATTGGACCTTGGACATATTGTTTCTAGATACCTGCTAACCACACTGAAGTGTTTTTTAATCTCTGAAGTATGGAATACTCTTGCTATGTCCCTTGTTACTATGATTGCTAGATTAAATAAAATGAATTGTATGAATTTTATTTCAAGTCTCGTCTGGTAATTTGTAAATTTGCTGTTTTTCGTTGAAATAAGCTGCTTTCTGATAGTATCCTATATTTTAGTCTTAAACTAATTGGTGTTCCCATCAATTTTCTCTGTTGGATGCTTGCTAATGGCTAACTTCAATGCGTTTTTTCAAACGATTATACAGTAGTCAATACCGAAAACAGCTTTATCAATACTAAAATGCTGACTTCGATTGTTAAACAACTTTAACACACATGAAATATTTCAAGAGCACATTCATTTAATTAGCAGTCCGATAGTAGATTTAATTCTTGGTTCATTTTGCTCGACTAAAAGTATATTTAGTTGATTTCCATACCCTTACATTGTTTTCAGGGTGACGTGAAAGGTCTTTGCATTAGTATACGTATGGTAGCAATGAAGACGTATACGTAGAAGTATAAGTAGAGTCGCCGTGGTATAGTGGATAAGACTACGATCTTGCAAGGCGGAGATTGCGAGTTCGGATCCGCGTCACCACAACTAAAATACCATTGGTGAGAGAAGGTAACAGGAGCCCACTTTCTAGTAAATTCCCTTACCTCGGCAAGGGAATCAGCTACTCTCAATAACAAGTATGCTACCAAAAAAATATTAGTATACGTATACGGTAGCAATTAAGAAATTTGTATAATTTCTGCGGATGATTTTTGTTATCCTTTGTCACAATGTTTAACTGTATGAAATATGATCATAAGACTTAGATGCAGTGAAACTTTGTTTTCCTTGACTTTGCTTTCTTTCATCTTTGTTTTATGGTATCCAGATGTCTATTTTAAAACCACGCTCTTACAAATTTATCTCTCACACTGTTAAAGAAAGTTCAAACCAGTATGCACTGAGTGATTAGAAGATTAAGGAGACTTTTGTGTTGGAGTAAGTTAATCAATCACAAGTTTTGAAAAAAAACCAAAGGATATAGACAGATAAAAAGACAAGGTTTTCGTAATCAACTCATGCAGATGTTGCCATGTCGAAGTTATGTATCTTCTCTCGGTTTATTATGGCAACTTTTGATCGGCCTCTCTGTAAATCCGTAGAAATGATCTAGTGCATAGTTTTATCTCTCTTCAACATTAGTAGTATTCCTTTTTTACTCGTGTGTGTTATTTGCTTCTAAAAAAGAGTCAACTGTGCACACTTTTTACAAATTTTGATTTCGACTTCTTTTTACAAACCCTGAAATTTTCATTGCAATGAAAGCAATATTTTAATCATTTCTACAAGACAGCATTGGGCAAAATGAAATTAATGGTTGCTTCCTTTATCACTAGAAAAAGATAGTAGCATGGAATATGCAGTTGTACAAATAATTTTTCCTCTAAATACGTTTCTGGCTCATCATCACACAATGCTTGACGCAGTACTTTTTCTGACTCTTAAAATGAAAGACATCTAAACTTTAAATGTGAATGCCTTTTTCAGTAAGCGGGGTAGTGATGAGTTAGCTACCATAGATTCCCGCGATCTACATTGAAGTGGTCTTGAGTAGTGCATAATTGTTCTTTACGATCATCATTATTATTTACAGTGAACTTATATTAAGTTAATTACTTTATCAAAAACCGGAAAACAAATTATTTGGGACTTTTTCATTAAAAATCTGTTGGTCAAAATTCAAAAGTCTCCTTTGATGACGCTGCTATTTTTGCATTCAACATTCGAGTACAGCTTAAGCAACTTTACAATCTTGAACAAACATTTCCAACGTTCCTATCTCTTGCTCATGGATTTAATTAATAAAAAACCCTTTATTTCTTAAACTTCTTTGGTTTCTGTCAGGTGAATACTCAACAATATGTAATTAGCAACAGTGCAATTATAATCCTGGACTCTCTCATGAATTATATTGTTTATATTTGCTACAAAAATACTTTTATCTTTTTTTTACTAAAACTAAAAAGAGATTGATAGCAAATGTGCTACGTGTACATTGGTTTTTGGAACAGGTGAATAAAAGATGGCGAATGATCTACGGATAGGAAAAGACGGAAAACAATGCTGGTCAATCAAAAAAACATAGAGTGATATGGATGAAAAAGATGCCAAAAATGCCTGTTGCAAGACAAAGCTGTAGAGAGAGAGAGGATGAGGAAGAGATTTACATTATACTAACAAATGAGTCTACTGATTTTATCACTCTAACGCAAAGGCACGTTACGTTACAAAATATTGCAATGCATAATTTTGCAAATCTTCCAGAGGAAATATGTAGAAAAGACACTGCTGAGTTACCTCACTATTCATAAACGTAGATGCTAATAATTGTTTTTAAAAAGATAAATACGTTGACTTATATCTATAATTTCAAAAACGATTTTTACCTAACTCCAATGTAACTTACCCAACGTTACGAGAAGTGATAGATTGCTCACAATATAAAAACAGTCCTCTCTTTAGCCAAGATAAGTATTTTGTTGTTAACCTCCGCTTGCGTCAAGCTGTATACGATACATTGGCAGAATTACTAACTACACTCAGGAAATGTCATTAATCTTGCAAGCTCACCAACTAGAATATTGAAGAATACATTGTCATTCTCAAAGCTTGGCATGCCAGTAGTGTAAAGAATAATTGCTAAATCTTCGCAATTTTGACAGCATGATCAACAGGGATAACAACAGTTTAAAACGAAGTGTTGACACAAAACCAAAATCTTACCTAAATCCATAAATTGCAGACAAAAATCGCGACAGTCTAAGCCCAGTTATAATGAAGGTGATTCTACATGAACGTATGTCCTGATATAGTCATTTCTACATCGTTTTACAACAATATAGTACGTATAACAGGCCATTAACGAAACTGTCAGAGTCATATCGCTAATAAGGCAAATCTGATTGACAATGTAACATGGCATGTGCCGTTTCTGTCACATATTTGCCAACATTTATTGCATGGTATAATTTTATGCAGTCTTATCAATTCAAATGTAGTCCCTATGCAAGAGATGAACAAAAAAGGAATTTTTACATGTACCGTGACAAGTCTGCGCCCTTACAAATAACGTTTTTTAAGTCAAAATCTGACCTTTTCTTGCAGCAAATTTACAGAGGTAGAGTGAATACTGATTGGCTTGCAAGATGATCTGCGGAGGTCAAGTAAACAATGGTTTGTTCTCAGAGATGAGTAACCTATTGGAAGTACAGAGCAGTCCAATGTTCAGATTGCTATTTGAGAGGGGCTGTAGAAAAGGCAAAATTAATCTGAAAAATGGAGGTTTTTAAGCATGCTGATGTTATTGATACAATTTTGGGTAGATATTCAATGATGCGTGTGATGAAATTTGCCGATGATGTCAATTTTTAAGATTTCAATTTCTTTTCTGTTGTTCTAAAAATCTAACCTATGCTATTGCTATAGGTTGCTGTAGTCTGAATCTGTTTCTGATTATCGATGTAAAATCTTTCATGTTTTACTCTTTTATGGATTCAATTTTACAACATTCCTGACTTACCTCTGTGAATCTTTAACATGTTCCCATTTGCATTACAAGGTGTCTATTGGCTATACTTTCCAATATTTTTACATTACTTTTTGTTTTGTAACCTACCTTTTATATTATATTTAGTCCCTTATGATCTTTCACACCTTTCTTCTTTCATACTTTCATCTTGTATGTTCTGTATAATTCCTTTCTCCGGCATATTTCTGACACATTCTTCCCTGATAATGAATAAGAGACTTAAACATTTTCTTTTATAGCACCCTCCTTTCTCCTTTACTTGTAAATCATTATGCGACTTTTACCATCTTCAGTCTTGCATATTGTAGCATTCTCTGGTTTCTGCGACCTTTATTACTTTCTATCATATGCTACTTTGTGTGCCAACTTTTGGTCATTCGCTGAAGCATCTCTGGGTTTTTTCAACTGACATTTACAGAAGTATATTTGTCCTTTTTCTATTGACATTTACAGAAGTATGTTTGTCCTTTTCCTACTGTTATTTGCGCAAACATAAGTTCTATTCCATGCAATTAGTTCAATATTTAGTGTTTCTTAATACAAAATTAATGCTGCACAGTCTATCTGATGAATGCGCAGTAAGAGCTTAAAGCAGATGACGAAAAGGAACCATGTTTTACAGAACAGAACTCAAAATGAATTTCCCTGAAATAAATGTAGAACGGAAGAGACTAGAACTAGGGAAGATCATGAACTAAAATTAAGGTTAGATTCTTAAAGAGGAGCAAACAGAAATGACGAAAGCAATACAAAGCACATACAACAATGTTCAAGTTAAGAATCTTTAGAAGAACAAACGAAATACCATGTAAAGACGAGTAAGACAAGGCGACATTATATCCCCAATATTGCTCACTGGCCTGCTTGAATGAATATTCAAGGAGATTAAAATATCTGGAAATATCTCTTAAGGGAGTACTTAGGAAAACACGCGAGCATCGAGACTTAGTGATTGAATTCAAGACCAAGAGGTGTATATAATTTGGGCTGATGGGCTACTGAAAAGTGCGGCAGAGTGTGAAAGAGCAAGAGGAAGACCATGATTGACCTGACTGTGTAACATCAATGAGTGGATGAAGACGAATGCAGTGCAATGCACAAGGAAGACGCAAGACAGAATATTGGGTGAAGATATGGTCAGAAACTGAAACTGTAGAATTTCTAAAGCACGTAAGATTTGCAGACAAAAACGTACAGTTTGGCAAATCAGCCAACACTCTCGGGGCAGGGAGGACTCAAACGTAACGTTTAACAATTTTTGTAGCAAAAATATTACTGTAGAAGGCAATCTATAGAAACAATTAAGGAGCATGTCTACTGATTAAGGACAATAACAGTATAAAAAGGAGTAGAAATGAAGATGCAGAATGACAGGCATTTAGAAATAAAACAGACACACTTACACAAATATCAATACGCATATGTTAGAAAAGACAAGACAATCAATGTATACTCTAATCCATGACATACAGGGCAGAAACATGAACCTTAAACAAAAGAACAAGAAAAGAAATTAAGGAAAACAGAGACAAAATTTCAAAGAAGAATGCTTAACATCACACTGAAGGATCGGAAGAAGCTAAACAATAATAATGGATATTATAATACAAATGAAGAAAGGTTGCAGTAGGTCTTCCACTTAGGTAGGCATACGGGGAGATGGCATCCATGAATTTGACAAGAACTGGGAAAGTAATAATCAGGACAGGGAAGTTTAGAAAAGCACAGACGAGGCCTTTACTAGGGAATAACGTAATGACGATCAAGAGTATACTTTACTTCTAAAAGCATAAAAGATATTTAAGGTCACTGACTGAAGACCGATATGATGAAAGTTAGCAGGTAATCTTGTTCATCATGTCTTTAGGTATGACTGTTTAAGGTAAAACTTGCATCCAGAAGCTACATGAAGTAGAAATGCACGCATTTCCAAAGAGAGAAATTGGCAGTAGCAATAACGTCAAATTTAGACAGATTGGAGCTGGTTGAAAGAATGTTTTTGTTATAGCAAACAGATAAATTAAAGATTTTCTTAGTCATGACACATTGAGTTGATTAGCAAGAAGAATTAAGTTTAGATAATAAGTGTCTGATTACAATAGGGCAAAAAAACCTTGCTAATTAGGGTAATTCTGAAGTCTATCTTCATTTTCAGTGCAGATTGATTAAAGAATATTTTTTCTGCATACATCGTACAGTCACATGTGAATTTTCTTGGTTCTTTAACATACTTGTTTAGAGGTGATTTTGATACATTGGGAAACTTTGTTTGAAATTGGCTTTATCTTGTAGGAGAAACCTAGATCATTAAACTAGACTTGTTCTTTAAAGGAAAACTATATACTACTAAATATAAAGCTAAATATACTACAGATTAGATTTCCAGCCATACACGAGGTTAACAAGAGACAACATTTTCAAAATGTTCACATATCCAAGTTTTTGATAGATTACCAATTGGTCGATGCCACGATATCTTTGCAAGAAGATAACGATGGTAAATCTTTGGCATCATGTTCTTAAAAGTGCAAGTAAGCTCAGATTCATCCTCTCAATAAGTAGCTACACCAAACTACGCCTTAAATAGCCATAAACTGAATAATAATTAAAATCCAAGTAAACAGATTCTTAAAACCAGGGACACGTACACGACACATCTGCTCTGCTTAATGTCTCAGTAGTATTATAATAACGATGGTAATAATAATAATGATAAAAATGATAATAGTATATGTAGTTAAATGTTGAAACATACTTGAAACTAGTGTTTTAAGGAAATTCAGAGTCAATGTATACGATTCTTGACATTTTCACTTCTGTTAACAGCCAAAATATGTTAGCAGACAAAGAGGTATGATGCCGTAGATATTGTGTCAAAGTTTTCATGTTTTGAATCCAGCAAGAAATGCACCCAACAGAAAGTATCAACCACCATGTTGCCTTGTCTCTCCCACTGAGGTACACAAATGAAATCTGCGAGCTTGGTGAGAAGAGAATGTTTAGGTCATGATGATCTCTGTCATTTTAGTCAATATGTCTGTCTACCTCTTTTTCCTTCCATATCACATTTCTCCTATGCGTCTGAAATCAGTTTGGCCAATATATCCTTATTTCATCATCAAGGAATTCAATATCATAGCCAAATTTATTACAACTTCCTCGTCTTCGGTAGACCCACTCTCTTGAATCAGCTTATATGCCAGTCTTTCCATCGTCGTCACCTCAACAATTTCTTCTGTTGATTGTCCGTAAACAATTAAGACTGTTTTCAGTTGTAGGTGCTGACAGCGCTGAGTCTTTCGATATAGTTTACAAACAAAGTCGCTATAGGTTATTTCAAAGTTACTGATCTTTCTTACGTTAAGTTGGGGGTTCAACTATAAAGTTCCTTAAAAACAAAAGAGGGCAATGACAGGCCAATGCCTAATGGAGAGGACACGGCTTCAGTCATAAAAAGCAGCTCAGCCATTACGACAAGTGGTTTTGAAGTAAAAGTTAAATATGGAAAATAAAATCATTGCAAGTAGGACTGTTGCCATTCTGAGGTAAAGTGCTTGGTTAAAAAAAGTGAAGAATGACACTTTAAATGATGATTGGTAGAATTGCCATGCAAAGATATTGACAGTGCATGATGCATGACACCCTATAGTTGATAAACTGAAAATGCTTATCACAGCAGAAAGGTTATAGATGTAGCAAGGATTTGAGCACTCAAACAATGAAAGTGTTATATTATGAAAAATAAATCTTGACTACATGAAAGAGGAAACGTTGTATGGCCTGATCTGAAGGAAATGTCAAAAACAGTCAGTAAAGATAAGACCTAGGAGTGGGTTAAGAAAAACAGCTTTTAAGAATTGGGACAGAAGCACCGATTTGTGCAGGCCAAGAACAAGGACCAGGAGCAAATGACGTAAAATTAAACGCTGATGAGTCAGTAGACTTGCTACTTTGTTGACCTAGTGTTCAAAGCGATGAAAGTGTAAGCCGCGTTATCAGTGAATGCAAAATGCTGATCTAGACAGTGTACAAGGTATGACAATATGGCACGTTTGGTCCCCTAAAAGTCTTATTGCAATTGCAACTTGATTCAAAGTGAGAAATGGTATGAGCACTAACCGGGTATGACATTGGAAAAAGCACAGGTTTCAATCTTGGGACAGCCTAGAGTGACCGTCAAATTGAGGATAGGAGATCTGACATCTTTGTTGTTGGCCGGCAACTGTATTTATTGCATCATCAAGTGATCACCGAGTGCATGAAAAGAAAAACAGGAATGGCAAAAAGTACCATGATCGGAAAAGAGAAATAGGAAGGCTATGGATGATCAAATTTGTTAAAGTGATCCCGATAGTTGTTAACACACTAGGAAGCGCACGCAAGAGGCTGGAATAACTAGCGATATCCATTACAACAGAACTGTTACAGAAGACGACCTTGTGAGGAACAATAAGGATTTGTGCAAAAGGTGTTGAAAATTTGAAAAGATGTTGAAAATTTGCCATGGCTTGCTTAGTGTCGCGTCGGAATAACATCTGTCTAGATTGTAAGAGATATAGTGCATAATATCGTTGAAAAGGGCATTCAAAAAATGCCTCATACCACACAAAAAATGCCTCATACCACACAAAAAATGTTTACAGTTATAAAGGCAAAAAGTTAGAATAGGGATCATACGGGATATTTCATTTTCTTAATCATTATGTATCAAATATAGCAAGACAAATCATATGAAAATAGCGTAGTAATGTTCTCAAAATACGTTGGAAAACGTAGGGATCAAAATGGTAAGACAGGTTTACCAGTTACCAAGACTCATTAAAAGCATTAGGCATACAGTTTTTTATGTTATGCACTTGTCTGTAAATGAAAGATTTTATAAAGTTGTATTTTCCTAAAGCTAAAGTAATTTAACTGACCATCATTAATTTCATTCTTTTATTTTCAGAGACACTTTTAAAGAAACAACTTGATAAAAACATTTAATACTAACAAATTTATGAACAGCTGCGAACATGCTTATATGAGTACTGTGTGTGAAAAGTGACAGAATCTGCACATTAATTTGGCTAAAACACCCTTCTAAAGCACTGCTTTATAATAAGCAGAATAATCCCTTGTTAGTAACAAATTGATTTCTCACATGTTAACATTGCCTTTGAGTGATGTAACATGACTTCCGCTCAGCAGAACACGAATGCTAAACAATTTGATTGAATTGTTTCCTTGCTTTCTTTCATGACCCAATCTCTTGCAAGGTTTCATGTCTTAAGAAAAACACAAAAATTGATTTTTAATAAGGAATTTTCCTATATTCTTTTTGTCAATGATACCTTTTCTTAGTTACGATTGACTGTTAATGCACATTGGGATAGCATGTAGCTACCCTTTATTTAAAAATTGTCGAGTTTAGCCATTGGAATGTACTTCGTAAATCCACCTGAGGGCAATGGCAAAGATCGAGCAATCACCAAATACAACCCAATTGCTTAAAATCAATAATATCCTTTACATTTCACTACATTAATCATGGTCACGTTCACTCAAAAGCAATGAACTGCATGTAAATGGAAGTAACATCCTATCAACACTCACTTAGTCACTCACTCACTCATCCCTTGACTCTTTGTGTCGTCGGTGGAACGACAACCGCCATCTTACTAACTCTCCTCCAGTCCTCCCTGTCCCAGACCCTCTCGTACAGTTGCCGATCGCTCAGCCCAGTTTAGGCCCTAATGTGGTCGATCCACTTCAGTCATGGTCTTTCTCTTGCTCTTCCCTCGTCAATAACACTAGCATGCTAAACTAGTAGGAACAATACTTATCATAAAGCCAACTGCCATTTTATTACATAAATTTTAAGGCCAATAAGTTACTTTATTGGTTATAATATATATGTTTCATAATTCAATTCTTTACTTATGCTTTATTTAGTATAATGCCCTCGGTTGCCTCATGAATGTATTAGCATAAAACTAGCAGTTGCAGAAAAATCAAACGTATCTACTTATGGATACAATAAATATAGATTCATCTATCTATATATGTCGGAGCAAGGAGGAGACAAATTTACTACTTTTTTATTGCTATGGAATATAAATGTACTTAATTTGTCTTTGTCTTGCTTAAACGTATATACTATGCTATTCTCTTCTTATGCATACATACTGTTTTTACGGATACGCCTAACCACGGATATATATATATAAGTTATATATATTTTAACCACGGATACGTATATATATATATATATATATATATATATACATCCATCTATGTACTTTTTACATGCCCCTTTTTATATATGCGTGTTACTGTAAGGAAATAATTGCTAGTTTACAAATGTCTGGTACTTTAATAAGTCAGTGTGCATCAGCAAGTTCCTTTCTTACATTTCACTTTATACTGAGCAATCGATGACAAATTGACAATGTTGTTGCTAATGATTTGCTTGCTGTTGATCGACGTCTAATTGAGGATAATCCACAGCACGAGAAGCAGATCAAATCAGTGGGGTTAAAGTAATCATGTTGACCCCCTGTGTTGACGATAATGATACAGTGGATCATGTCTTGTTTTGCGCAGCATTAAACATTACTCTTTGGTTTTTTAACTCACTTTCAGAACGAGATTTCACAGCTTCAAACTTGTAACCCTCTGCCTTCCACTGGTTCAATCGGATCACTCGGTCAAATGATTGCACTTTCAAGTAAGATATTGACATGTTATGTAACACCTATTAAGTTTGACTTCAGCCTTCCACATTTTATAAATGAAGTCTTTTACTACATCCCTTTCTGGTAAAAGCAAAATTTATTTACCCAAGGAAATCTCATAAATAGATGGTGGAAAAGCCAGTTTCCTTAATCAAATGAAAGGCTAAAATGGTTAACTGTAATTACTTAAACAACAAATACTTTTTAGTAAGAGTTTGTCAAAAGTTGGCGCTTGAACGTTTATACCTTGATATCGATTGGCGGGAGAAAAAAAATGCATTCATTCCGGACGTTACCATCACAGTTATAACTATCCCTTTAAAAGTGTTGTAAAGTTGAAATATAAAGTGGATACCCAAAATGGTGTGGAGAAAACTTAAACAAGAATTGCACCTAGCAATCCCATGGCTATCTTACCATAGTATTACTACTTATAGCAGATGTGACTATACCCACATTAGAACTTGTTGAGGTTACCGTTATACCTCCTTGATATGTTGCTGACATATGTACACAGTCCATCAGGTGAAGAACAAAACTATAACTTATATGGAACTTCCATGAGAAAGATTAAGCCTTTCGTCTGAGAGAAGATGACACAATATTTTTCACCTTGAAAATTTGGGATATTGCGCTACAAACAAACGTTTTTCGACTGACACTTCAGAGTATGAATCGTCTGAGAGGAAGATGCAAAGGCAATCTACCTATGCGAATAACACAAAAATGTTCGTCCTTGTACATTTTGGTGCATTCTGATTTTCTAATAAATTTTGGTCTATAGCAGAATCACATGTGTTGGTAGTCATTTTGGCTTTGCAAGCGCGAGATGGCTTCTAGGAGGAATTGATGCCTGGCGTACACTGGCAGGAACACGTCGTTTGATCCTGTCACCCATTCTACGAAAAGTGCGACCTACATACCGAGCTTCACATTAGCAAAGAAATTCATATACTACTAACCTTTTTGTGTGGTAGCAAATTAACCTTCATCTTATCACATCAGTCGTGATTGGTCTTCCATTTTCATCACGAAAAAACTTAGTACGGTCGTAAGACAGTAACTTGTTACATTATATGACCAAATGACTGTAAGACAATAACACAGCAAAGCAGCATGCTTTTTACTACGTCAATTGCCAATGTCCATGTCGCCACATTCTAATTTGGATAAATCAGCATATATGTCCTTTCTGATGAAAAATTACCAGTACACAATACCAGTACGTGTCCTGATAAACAATTTTATAACATTCATGTAAGCATAGTAAAACCAATGTGTATTTTGGTACACAAGGAACGAATTGAGATAGAAACATAACACAGCAATGGAAAATGCAAAATTACCTATGTTTATGCATTTGAATTATAACCAACAAGAGCGAGAAAAAAATCAGTATATATGCTTATTACCACAACAATTCCCAAAGGCGATTCAGCCATAGTTAGTACAACTGAGAACACTGTGGTGAGACAACCTTAAAGATGCATCTAGTGACATCAATTGCAGAAGTGGGTGGAATCGTATAAGAAGAAGATTTGGGTGGCACATTAACACAACTAACAGAATATCATGTCAAAACACATGAGAATACTTTTGTAATACAGCTACATGCTACATGTGAACATGCTACTAAGCACAACGATTGCTGATGTGCATGCAGTCAAGTCAGGTATAAGTGGGTAATTAATAGATGGGTAAATACCATAACACAATGAGGAAAGCTTTAAATCACATCATTTATTATTGCAGATGCAGTCCTATTAAAAGTCGGATGTGCAATTATAATAATACAGCAAGAAAATAAACATCTAACAGCATCATTTGGCAATATTGCCTTTAATCAGATTAACAACAAATGCGACCAAGACTGTAATTCAGCTAATAAATGCGCATCAATGCACTTCAATATTTATTTAGTCACGTCGAGTAAACACTAAAAACCCATCTTAACATATTATCAAACATGCATCTAGAAAGTCTTATAGCTATTACGCATAGCATGAGATCCGAAAATATATGGAATAGATTGCAAAAGAGCAACTGCACATGCTGCTAAGCACACCGATTGCAAATTTTCCAACGTTCATATGAAGAAAACGAACGGATAATGTCGTAAGCAAACAAGGGACTATGCATCTTATTACATCAATTGTACATTTATTTTGAATTACATTAGTAGTTAACTTGTTTGAAATTCAGTCTAAAGAAACTGTACGTTTAAATCGAATTGATGCGTTTATAACATTATTTTTTATTTTCTTTTATGATTTATTTATCTTATAAGCAATTGGTTACTTATTAACATCTACGTCAACGGAAAATATGCGCTAAAATATGGTTGAGCTCAAAGTTTGACAAAAATCTGCAGTTAGAATAAAAATTTGTATTAACGGTTCAAGTGTAAAGACATTTCTTTTGGCTAATATTTTCAACACGTTTCTGCAAAGTGCTAAAATTAATTTGTTATTGCAGTTATTTGGATGCCATAAGATTGGTTTTTGTTGTGCTAGGCGCTACATATCATCAGCACTAAAAACAATATTGCCTTTATGCGGATAATACCCCTAGACATTGTATGGATGTTTACTTTAAAATATCATGATATTTACAAGCAAAGATTGTGATTTCATGGTGTAAACCTTTTTATTTCTCTCCAATACAGTAACAATACTTATGCCATGTGACAAACTTTATCCGCCAATAGAACAAACAATGTTATAAATTTTAGAGAAAGAGAATCTTATAATATGTCAACCTGTACTATCGCTTATCAAACACATTTGCCATCTACAGAGAAGTAATGGAGGTAACTATCTATTGCAGAAGTTTACATAGCATGTGCCAACAACATACATCATAATAACATAAAGAAAAAACAATTTCAAAAGCTTGTTCTTCTTTCCTTAACAACGTACCTTTTTCACGGACGTTTTTTCGTAGCCAAACATAAACCTTTGCTTAGTAAGGAAAAAAGTGCAATACTTTTATTTCCTTTGTAGCAACTATTGGTTTCTATAAGTACTTGAGAATCCTTAGAAGTCAAAAGACAAACAAGGGGGTCAATTTGGGGGTTGATTTGCTACCGTTAGTCAAATGTTGTGTGCACATACAAGATCTTGATATCGACTCAATAAGGTTTATTGAATACCACACACACGTTTCCGCTAGCCTTCAAAACTCCTTACTAGTACGACACCAGCGACGAAGGTTGCATGTCCCAAGGGTTGATGTAGAGATTCAAGCAACATGTACTAAGACGTACCCAAATACGTTCTCCCAGTAAGGACGAGCACCTTTTGCAATTGTGTAACCTCTGTCTTTTATGCAAGCAATTTGACTCTGCTATAGGATAGCACCAGCCAAATTGCCCATCCTGTATCGCTGGGTACAGTAATGACCTTTTGCTGTTGTTGCAAAAACTAGGTCCACCTTCCATCTACGTTTTCTGAAGGTGCTCATATAAAAAAAAGTAAAGTAAGCATTTGAAAAAAGAAGGAATCTGTTGTTCCACTCTGATTATTCGACTATTCTTCATCTATTTACCCATTTCCCTACACTTACCTTGTTCGATGTCTTTTTTCCCATAGTATATTGTTTTCCATTGTCCAATCATAGACTCTCTTTCAGATTAATTAATTTTGGATTCTAACTTACATGTTAAAAAAAGAACTCTATTCATATAATTCCCTCAAAAATGTTCTTTGTTGGTCTCCAGTCGCCGAGGACAGAAACTTAGATAGCTGAGAGGTCAGGGGGCATGAGCTCATAAATTTAATATAATTTAACCTTACGAGCTCACATTTTTGGGCAGCGTGATACCAGGTTTGGATAGTGATATTAAACGAAGTATAAACCTAGCATCGACCGCCTTCGGAAAGCTGAAAAAAAGTTTGGTATGGGAAAGGTATCAGCAAGAATTTATACGTATGACTTTACAAATCCCTTATCGTGCCTATAGCCATTTATGCATCTGAGACTTGGACAAGAAACGGAAAATAATACTCTATTGACCTTTGAAGTCAGATGTCTTAGAGCACAACTCGGAGTAAGCCGGATCCAGAGAATTAGAAAGGCAACAATACGCCACAAACTCGGAATAGAAAAGTCAATTGTTGAAGCAGTCCAGGATAAACGAATAAGATATTTTGGACATGTAAACCTAAGACCTCTCAATCCTCCTGTTTTCCAAGCGTATAATGGGAACTTCAGTAGAAGATGACCACTTGGGAGGACACCACTACGATGGGTTGATCGAACTCATAAAGGTACCCGTCTTCTAATTGAGACAGATGAAAGAAGAACTATGAACAGAGATGAAAGAAGAACTATGAACAGAGATGAAAGAAGAACTATGAACAGAGATGAAAGAAGAACTATGAACAGAGATG
>JANTCA010006884.1:0-29287 GCA_024741275.1 Chironex yamaguchii
TCACATCGGCACAAAAATTCATATACTACTAAACTTTTTTGTGTGGTAGGTACACAATCCTTGTGAATGGATGGCAAAATTTTCCTAGTCATGAAAACAATTCTTGGATTGACAGCAGAGAAACACTTAACTACAGCTTTTTTAATCTGTGTTTCTATACGGATAGAAACATTGCCTAGCCAAGGAAGTTTTAGGTATACAGGACATTTTTGAGGCCCAAAAGAGTTTTCGGCTTCAAAATCAGTGATCTTTAAAGATAACGTTGTACTTATAATTATTTACTCATGAACAGGGTGAAAGTTTGAGAGATACTGGTTTTGCTATTACAAAACGATTTTTCATGTTATTGTTTTGTATATCAGTTTATGCTACTTACAATGAGTAAGTTTGCAAGTGGATATAATGCTTGAAAATATGAGCATGAAAACTGTAACCAAGATCTTGATCCAATAGGAGCACTGTGTACCAGGTAATCATGTGATACAATCAACTCTTAACTACTAAATACAAAATTGAAGCCCAGTATTCGAAACATATTTTTCGGACAATGGTCAGCATTGTAAAATTTCTGAGTGTTTGTGGCCTTGCATTTTATGGCAAAGATAAACTGATAGAGTCATCAAGCAATGACAATTACACATAAATAGTTGAACTGCTAACCAATTATTTCACATTTCTTGTTGAACATGTCTATAAACATACCACCAAGGGACATGGACACACCTTATCAGTATTCGACCATCTGTAAAGAGGTTATTGAATTTATGGGTCAAAAGGTACTGTCTGTAATTGTTAATGGATTCAAAGTGTCAAGTGCTTCTTAATATCTATAGATTCCACACTGGTTTTCATGAATGTAGATCAGCTGACAGTGATAATCTGCTATGTTCTACAACCTGGCCACTCTAAATGATCCACATAGCTCATACCATGCCTGGATTGGAGATCTCCAAATCAACATGGCGGACGCATTGAAGACTGCTGCGACCATTCATGTGAGAATGCAGTGAATATGAACTTGAAGTATAATGATGTCCAAGCTTTCCACTGTGACAAGTGCATTGTTGCTTATTATGTGACATGCACGTGGTCCTTCTTAAATTTGGTTTATCTCTGGTTTGCTGTATCAACTTATTGTTAGCAGGTACATGAAAGCACATGCAAAGCTTACTTGTTAACAAATCCTCGTCTTACACAAGATATTCAACCCGCCATGGTGTAGTATTATGAAAATTTAGCACTGGAGGAATTGGCAACTAGTGAAAACTGGCCACAAGACACCATTCATGAAGCAAGAGGATTTAAGAAGTAACTCGATTAAGCTGAAGTCACTGTCTAAATTGAAATATGGAACACGATTTGAGAAAGATTTCAAGCAATGACTTTTTCCCTTCCAAACTTTTATTTGGATTTGTTAGAATCCAGCGATCTACGTTTGACGTCTATAAAGAGAGAGGAATGCTCAAATCTGCTGCCAAAGATTGCAAATCACCTCCTAAAAGACCACAGAAGAGAAAACGCCCGTTTAAAGAAGATAACTTATCAGTCAAAACAGTTCTGTCAGCAAAAGAATGTTTTCAGTGGGATATTTCTAGTGGCCATTTACAAATTATCCTCAGCTCTTCAACGTTGTATAAAGTATGCAAAGACGTTTAGGACATGTTTGGTTTTCTTTCCAAATTGTTGGAGCTCAGCCATAATTACACCAGCAGGGTAGTTAATAAGTTAGTGAAAGAATACCTTCATGCTTTTAAAAACTGCTTTCCTTCTAAATTAGTCAAATTTTCAAAACTTGTAATAACTGTCATTGGACAAGTAACAGAGTTGATGTTTATCTTAAAGTGCAAGCATAAAACTAAACATCATGAATGATTCTGGGTTAGCTCCAGTTTCTCCACAACTCTCCAAATGTCAGCATTGTACTACAAATCTATCTATCCATGATGGTATTAAACTGCATTAAAGAACGATTATTTTCAAAGTTAAAAGCAACAACAAAGAATAAAAGGTGAAGTTAGAAGTTGCATGGTGAAAAGAGACTCAGTCTGCTATCTCTTACGAGTACTGAACATGAATTTGCAAACGCACTGAACTTCAATAATTGGACTACTTTCTTCACCATGAAAAAAGTTTGAAAGCCTACACTGCAATGTTAATAAAACTATTTATAATTGCAATTAATTGTTTACTTGTAGAGGTAATCATTTGATTGAAGGTATCCCACATTGAAATAGAGTCAGGCCGTCCTTATCCGCCCCCGCTGGAGGTGGAGTCGAACCCACAGCCTTCCGCACGCAAAGCCACCACTCTACTACTAAGCCACTGCTGCGGTCAACCTCCTCATAAGCTTGGCAACCATACTTTTCTTATCAAGTGGTGCCATTTCCGTGCCTCCCGCTGACAAAAAGGCAGGTTCCCACTGTATCAAGGTGTACTTTCGGAGGCCTCTAGAAAGAAATGCAAGTTTTTGGAGGCCTCAAGGAAAGAGACTGCAAGTTTTTGAAATGATGTGTTACAAGACTGTTACAAATGTCGTATCCGGAACACAAGACCAATAAATGCATTATGTAAGGGGATACAAACAAGAGCCTTTCCTGTCAACCGCAATAAAGCTAATGTGAGTTGGACTCTATAATGGGCAGCAAACGACGAGGCCGACGTGTTGGCTGGTTTGACAACATTCGCGCGGGGACAGATGCTAGTTACCAAAAATTTCTGGCAACAGTATAGGATAGACATAGTTCGAACTGCGTGATCCATAGAGCTGCTGCCGTGGCACCCCTACGACCGGCCATAGTTACGGGATAGTAATGATGCTGATGGAGTGGAAGGCTGTTAGCTGATCTCATACTGGATTTAGTTGCAGTATTCGAGTTCCTAAATTCCCAGGCCAGGTTTGCAAAGTAATCAATCTGTTTTATGAAAAATCAGATTTAAATGTCCTGGCTATTTTACAACAATTATCTGGAGTGCTAGGATTGAGCTATTAGCATGCCCAGTTTTGTTGTTTCCAGCCCCCCTGGAACAGCGCGACATGATTATGTCTTCGCTGCTGCTGTTGTCTGGAAAAGCATGACATGCAGGATGAAAATGGAGGTGATGTTGGAAGGATAACATGTCTTTGTGCCTCTGCTTGAGCATTTGGTAGGGGTATATGTTAGGGGCGGAATCGTAATGGCGAACTCTCTAAATTCGTCTTCCGAGGCCCTCCCAGCCTCGGACAGCGATATGAGTGCAGACGAAGGAGCAGGGAATATCAAAACAAGCCAGGAGAACAGGATAGCAAGCTTACAGCAGGAGAATCGGGTTTTAAAGATGGAATTGGAAATGTATAAGCTGCGTTGCAAGGCTTTGCAGGAGCAAAACAAAACGCTTAGGCAGGCCAGTGTATCGATTGTAAGTGGTAACGTATTTTTGTCCTGAGCCCTGTTTTCTAATTTATCTGGGAAGGAGTAATTGCGAAGACAGGACCGTTGCCCTGCTGTGGTCTTTAACAAATTCTGAGTATTGTTTGTGTTGGGATTTTGTGATTTGTAATGGCGTAGGGAGATATTTGTCTTACGGCAACCCCTACTTATTTTCGTTTACTTTCTTTTACCATACTTCGAGAGAAGCTTTCGTCGCACCAGACGCTGATCGTTTTCAATAAAGGGTAAAAACCGAACGCAAACATATCAACACCTAGTGACGGGCCATGTGATTTGCTATTAAGTATTATCATGCTTCGCTAAAACGATCGTACCATTTTTAATCGCGGAATAGAAAATTAAACATTGATATGTTCGTCGTCAAGTTTAGTTACCAAGAAGTTTTGGGAGGAACACAGCACAGGGGCAAGACAACGCGTGATCGAGTTTCTTGAACAAAGGTATTCGGTCATGTTGTGGGATGTTTCTACATTTAATCGATGTTTTTATCGGTTATGTGTACGGAATTGACAATCTGATTTACAGTAGTGACTGGATTTATAATCGTAAATTGATGATAAAATATAGGTTAAATCGGCTGCAATAATTTCTAAAAATATTGTCAAGAATGCCTGGTTTTAATTTTTTCTCCGCACTCTCCCAATCACAATTTCGTTAGGTGCATGTAACATATATTTACCTTATCTTTTTAAGTTACCCATTAACATCTATTTGATTTAAAAAAGTAAACTTTCTTTTTTGAAAATATGGAGCAACGATAGAGAGCTTTTCTTTTCAACTGCCGCATAAAAGTTATATATGCATGTAGTAGACAATACTTATCCGTTTTCTGTGTCATATAATTCGAAGACCTGAGTGATCGAGTCAGTCATTCGGAAGTCATTCCGTAATTTAATTAATGTTCTTAGTTGTGTAACAATATTAAGGCAACAAAAGAGTTTTATGTTTTAACGGCAGGTGTATGCACCTAAAAGAGATTTTTTTTTGAAGAGGAAAATAATTTTTACGGCACTCCTTGTCATTTTACATGCACGAACAGTCTTTATACACGGTTTTTTTGTTTTTTGAGAGTATTATGCTTTTAAATGTAGTACTTGTTGGCCTGTTCTCATTTAATTTTGATGTTAAAAAGGTTTATGGTTACAAATATGAGTGGAATTCCATTGCCATCACATATACATACCTGGGTATCAGACACGGAAGGGAATTTTTTTTATCTAGATTATCAAAATGTTGTTAATAAAGCTTACACATTTTGAAAGTTCTAGTTTTGTAAAATTGGAAGTGACTTTCACTCAGTATGTTTGGTTATTAAAGAATTATATAAAGAATTTCTTTAAATAGTGAAGTGTTTTACATTTATGGCAACAAATAAATTAATATATATAAATTTTATATATTTATACATTGTTTTGACCATGTTTATCAACTGCAAGATAAAGAAAAGAAGTTTCCCAAACATTATGATAGTAATGCCTTGATTCGTTTGATAAGTAGCTGCCATCCCAGTGCAGTAGCTCAACCAAACAAGTGATTCCATACATTGTTTTTCAGGCCATGTTGTAAATTATTATGGTCCTCTGTTAGTGTTTCTGTTGATAATGGTATCTGTCGTAAGAAGAAAATGTTATAAATTCCTAAGTAGTGAATTTTAAACTCCAATATGAAATATTGCAGCAAAGCAACATTTTAAGCAGTTGTTTAAGAAGCAAATCTCTGATAGATTTTACATTTTTACAGCTTAAAAGGCTTTTATTAGTTGGATCTTTAGTTGGAACATGCAATATGTATAATTTGTATGTAGTTCCTCTTAGAAGTAAAAAGTCCAAGAGTAGTCAACTCTTGGGAATCTATCCTGACCTCTTTTATTCCATTGGTAAGGACTTAAGAATGTTTTCAGTTTTTAACCTTCACACTCAGTCTATTGTTACATCAACTGTTATGGCCTGTGATCACACAAATTTGTGTAAAATGACAAGGGAAGCAACACATTACATTTCATTCTTTGTGGTATAATAGAACATGTTGTTTTTTTTCTCACCAGTTTAAGTAAAAATATGTATTCATGGGAATGTCCTTCTAGAGGAAGTGGCACCACATAAACATCATAAGACAGCTTCTTTATTTGGCTACGTAGTCTATAAAGCAAAGTGATAGTATTGCATTTTTGTGGTTTGTAGGCATAGTTGTTTTGTAGTGCTGTAAATATCAAAAACATAAGAACAGCAGGTGACACAGATTGACTAAAGTCAAAGGTGAGATAAAATGTCTGTATAAAGATGAAAAGGATGACCATGCTGGAAACTTTTTCGACTAACCTCTTAACAAGGTGGAGCCACTGCCCCCCCCCCCTGCTATGACACCTCTGAACATTTGCACTAGGTTAGGCTGTAGAAGATATTAAACAATACATATTTGCTGTAGAAAATGAGTCTGGAAAAGTGAGTATTGCTCTCAGAACAATTTTGTATATAAGTTGCCTAGTGAAGCAATGCCTAGATATTACATAGTATCAATGTAGCATGTCTTAATACCAGTTAAGCAAAGGAGACAAAATTACTTATGTGTACAGGAAGTTAAGTTACTTATTTTTTTTATATAAGTTGACTAATGAAGCAATGCCTAGATATTATAATTTATATAGTATCTATGTAACATATCTTAAT
Source organism: Chironex yamaguchii (assembly GCA_024741275.1). Lineage (NCBI taxonomy): Eukaryota > Metazoa > Cnidaria > Cubozoa > Chirodropida > Chirodropidae > Chironex > Chironex yamaguchii. The sequence continues at coordinate 6,095 of JANTCA010006884.1, forward strand.
ACCAGTTAAGCAAAGCAGAAAAAATTATATGTATACATAAAGTTAAGTTACTGATTTGATCTCAAGGCCTAAAAAGCAATATTATGTCGAAGGGTAAATATGAGAAGCAATACCAAATAGAAAGAGCAGTAGATTGCACAAATATAGAGATCAGTTGTTTGTGTAGAAGATACTGGTTCAATGATTTACATTCAATGTCACGAGGATGAATTTTCTTATAATTGCTTTTTCCAATAGCAAGCAAAGGCTGAACAAGAAGAGGAGTTTATTTCTAATACTTTAATGAAAAAAATTCACACATTGAAAAAGGAAAAGGAGATACTTGCAATGAATTATGAGCAAGAAGAAGAATATTTAACAAACGATCTATCGAAGAAGTTAAATCAGGTGACATTGATTTGTTGTCCATGTTTGTAATACCATTTAAGTTACTTGTTAATATTTAGATCTTTGTACTCAGCATATAATTTTTATATATAGTCAGTTATACAGTATTTAGTTAAAAAGATCCCAACTTATTATTGTGTGACCTTATTATTGTGTGACTTCTTCAATGTGTCAATTTTTAAATAATACAAATTAGGAACATTTTAACTACCTTTCCAGATAATTTTGTTGCTTTGAATTTCCTCATACTTGTTGTATTGTTGTTTGATCTCAGAACAACTACAGCCAACGTATTAAAACTATTTAAGCCAGTTTATGTATCCTGACATAATATGATTCTCAAGTTGACCTGGGAACTTCTCTATGTAACTGAAAGGTGTGTTGGATGGTCGTGAAGAGTGTTCAGACCACTGGGTTGAAGGATAATGAGAATGGTGTAATTTATTGAGCTTAATAACCTTGTTTGTGAAAGTGTTCATTTTATTCTCTGTTTGGTTTTCTGTTGCATCTTTATTAGTTACGTCAAGAGAAAGCACAGCTTGAGCAAACCTTAGAACGTGAACAAGAATTTCAAGTTAATAAATTAATAAGGAAAATTGAGAGGCTTGAGGCAGAAACAATGGCTAAACAAGCCGTCCTTGAACAGGTGAGGAGATCAGTCACCAAATGGTTTGGCCATTTTAGAGAATTTACAAGTTGAACTGGCTCTAAAAGGGCAATTGTAAAACACAAGTCAAAATTTGCATTGCATATTTTGCCTAAAATAACATCATTTTTTAAATTAAAAGTCAGTTTTGTAAAAGCTACTTAACTAGAATATAGAATTCAAACACCTGAGAACTGAAACAAAATGTGACAGGCAGGTTTTTTGCATTTTTAACTGTGACCAGCAATTTATGAATTTAATTCTTTGATGATCTGAATGTTGTTATAACCAGGAATTTAAACTAGCTGAGGTTTGAATGGGAATGTAAAGAGCTTGTATTGGTTCTGGAGTAGTCAGAGCTGTCCACTCTTTCAGTCTTCCCACTAAAATATTTTTTATTGATGAAACATAAATTGGTTATTTAGTAACACAGTATGCTACTGTTGCTGAGCCCCTTACCAAAAGTGATATTTGATGACTGTGCTTCATTTGAGGATATTATTTGCAAGATTCAATTAAGTTGTATATCTCATTTCATTGCATACAGTACACATTAAGGTTTTTTCTCTAATCACAGTTGAGGAAGGAGAAAGTTGACCTTGAAAACACACTTGAGCAAGAACAAGAAGCTCTTGTAAACAGACTCTGGAAGAGAATGGAAAAATTGGAAGCTGAGAAAAGGTAAAAATATTTAGACAACCTGGAAATATTGATTTGTAGCATGACGATAGATATATACCTTTTTGAGTATTTACGGGTTTTTGCATGTATGTGCTGCCCTGAACAACTCCTGAGTTTTGCTATTATGCTATTCCTTTCATTATGTCATTATACAAGGTGAATAAATTTTCTCAATTTGTCTTAATTTGTCTTCATTTTAATGGCCAGCTCATTACAAGGTGAGGATTTTGTTTTGTCAACAGATTTTATATATGATTTTATATATATCAACAATGTGTTAATTGGGTAAACAGCAACACAAGCACTCACCATCAAATTTGATAACATTTTGCAACTAACCACTACCATCATGAATAAATATTGTCTTATTTGGCTGATCAATATTTCATGGCACCAAAGAAAAATAAAATTACAAGTTTGTTTGTTTGTTTGTTTGTCTGTAAAAAACTTTACAAAAAGGTTGCAATCAGATTCTCACATTTAACAGAGGTGTGTGTTTGTCCAATAACCAAAAATTAAATCTTGAGGGTGACCTGGGTAGCAGTCTTGATTAAAAATTAAATATTTTTGATAATGATATCTTGATGAAAAAACAACTGCTAGAAACTTGCTATGAGGAAAAACCATGTTACCAGGAATACCTATTAGAATAGCTCTTTTAGATATTTAGAAATCCAGCTTGAAATCCCATTTGAAATCCTACCTGATCCCAATGGTGTGACAGAGATTTGGATTCCCTTAATGCTGTTGTGTTGTAAACAATTTGGTAGCACACATTGAATAGGAAGTATTTTCGTGCCTAACTGTCCCCTTCATAGCTCATCAGCTAGGAAGCTGTCAAACAATTTTCACCCCTAAATCTTTGTATTGGTTTGGGAGTCACAGGCAGGTTAGCAGCCTTATTTCTGCCAGCAACAGTCGTCCATTATTCAGCAGTCAGTAAAAAGAGGAGAAAAATACACAAGCTGTAGACAGTGCAACAGATGTGGACTTGTTTGGCAGGAGTTGTTGAGTGGCCTCTCACTTTCAAATATTTTACGAAACACAGATTGAATAGGAGGTATTTTCTTCCCAACAGGTAAAGCAATGTGATGTTTCTGTTGAAGCCAATAAAAATAAGCCAAGAAACCTAAGTTCTAGTTCTCATCTGCTCTACAGTTAAGATTACACTCACATGCTATTCAGTGTATTGATTTTCAACATAATACTGCAGTGTTACTGGTTGTAATTCTGGAGTTTGGTTTGACAGTAAGAATTCCTTCATGTCTGAACACTAACTATGTTGTAGGGTCTGTTAATTGAATCTTGTGATGACTAGAAGTAGTTTTAATTGTTATCTCTCACAATTTTAATAAAGGACATTGCAGGAGAAACTTGAACAACCAGTGTCAGAGCCTCCTTCACCAAGGAAATCCTTAAATGATGTCAATGTTGATGACTTGTCTGCAAATGTCAATGTTCTGCGAAGTGAAGTTTCTCAGCTGCGGGATCAGTTGAATAGTGCACAAGAAGAGCGTAAGTTTATTTTTAGGGCATAGGTATTGGTGATCATGTCCTGTTTTTGCATTGCTGTATACTGTGTATGAGAGTCGAGGGTTACAAAATGGCAGAAACACATCAAGGAGTTAGGCAAGCAAGAAGAATCCTCATCTATGCACTTAGATAACCAACAGGGTAAAGCAGAAGTAAGAGATGAAGAGCACTCACAAAGGGCTTTTGTCAAAATTAAAATACAGTGATTTTAAAATCTAGAGTAACTTAAGAGCAAAAGATGTTATGTTATAGGCATGTAGTTTTTAGTTTTGCTGGAAGTCAGAAATAAGAAGTTAATTGTCAAGTCCCATTTATAGCTGTACTGTTATTGCTACTCATGGTTTAGCTATGCTATACTTTTGGATGCAGTTATGTCAGACATTCTCTGCTTCGTTCAGATGAGCTATGGAGTGACATTAATTCTCTTATATGGTATACCTAATCTTTCTTTATTACATGAAATACATTAATGCAAGTCTAAAATGGATTATTTTTGCCCTTTTGTGTCTCAGTAAATATGGTTCTCCATTATAGAGTCTTGTTATCTGTGATTTTAAAGCTCAGAAAATATTGTTACATTTGTCAATTTATAAGAGTTCATCATACAAACATATATACTGTATCTTATGTATTGCCCACTGATGGGAAACAATGTTTCATACCAGCAACCTATGCTAATGTGTATGTGGAGATATATACATACATCTACAACGTTCACCTTTGCAGTTGATAAGCAGGTTTTTATACTTATTTCATTGCCTTTAGATACAAGAAAAATGGCAGAGTATGAACAGGAGGAGCACCAATTAAAAGAAGAGAACATACGATTACAACGAAAATTGCTGCTTGAAATGGAAAGGAGAGAGGCATTAAGCAGACAATTATCTGAAAGCGAATCAAGCTTGGAGATGGATGATGAAAGGTATGTCTGGATATTTGTTGATGATTTCAATATACATGTTTAAACGTTGCTACTTACTGGAATTTCCTGGGAGCAGATTTACTATACTTGTTATAATACATGGTTTGAGAATGGTGCCAAAATTATATCCAAATGGTATGGTTTGATTAAATGGACACAATCTTTACTGCATTTTCCTGGAAACTTATGGCTTTGGCGTAGATGGAATTACTTTATCTCACATCGGTTAGCCAATGCAGACATGATTAAATTATGTTCTTTATCTGATGGATGTTGCTTATGATGTTTGTTTTCTGTTCTCATTATGTTGACAAATTACTGTTTAGTCTGAATTTTCATGCTGAGTTATTACTTGTCAGAAATATACATTTGAATATGTAAATTATTAGATATTTAACTTGGAACTTACTGACAATTTCTCTTTCAATGTAGACATTTCAACGAAATGGCTGCTCAGGGTAGCTCAATACGGGACCGTGCTATTTCTAGCCCTATTCCTTATCCATCACAGCCACATAGACCTAAATCTCCAGGTATGAGAATAATACATGTAAATATATGCTTCTGCATTGTTATTTATTTAATAAGGTCATAATTGCACCATCTTGGGTGAGTGTCTGTATATATTGATGTCTGCACTCAGTCTAGCATGCACTTTTTGAATAACTTCTCTTTGCTTCTCAACCTCTGTGTTGTAGATCACCATGGTCATAGGAACCTGACAACCATGGTTAATCTGTTGAAAGTAATGATATGCATGCATTTTTGTGACCCGGTTCTCACATGCATCACATATACTATATGTATATGTTTTATTATATGAGTATTTGTGTTGTTAGTGACCATTTTTTGTTCTTTACTAATTGTGATTATTTACCTGAGTTTGAAGATGATTTGGAAAATGAGCTTGTTATGAGAATGTAAACCCTTTTAATTTTTCTATCAGATGTTCCTGCTGTTGGTGTTTTGGCCTATGTCTGCCTTGCAATCCTGTGAAACTTATTTTTAATTATGGGACTGCTTATTATTTCAGAATACAGATTAAGAAATATTCATGCTTAAGTAAACAAACTATGCTTTGTTATGTTAGCAGAAAGTTAAGCTTTGGTGTAGTTATCTGAGGAATGGCATTAAAATGTTACTCATATTTCTTTTTCCAGGGCACCATGGACACAATTTTCCAGCATTCACTCCCCCATCACCACTTGGGGGTACACGGTTGCAATCAGCCGCCTCTACGTCCGGTTCATCACCACCATTTGCGTCAGTGAGTATACAGGTAAAAATAACGATACTGGATACTCCTTCGACAATTGTCTGTTCTATTTTACTTGGATGCGACATCTCAAAATGTAAACTTTCTAAGAAATTAATGCGGGTAGATTGATTAATTTGAGTATGGGCTGTATGCTTGAAAGAATATCTCACTATACGAATTGAGATAAAGAGACACACCTGTGAAAGTACATGTCTTTATCTTTTAAACGGAATCTGTTGTACACCGTGACCTTATGCAAGGCACTGGTCAGTTGTTTGCTAGCACTGCTGCACGTTTACCTAGTTTTATAGCAGGTAAGCAACTTGGAATCACTTGGCGGCATTTATTGTTTCTCGAAAGCTACTGAAGCATTCCTCTTTCTTTTGCAACTTTTTATTTTTGCTTTTGTGACATTTCTTCGCTTAGTTTTATCCAGATTCTGAAATGGATGTCTTTATTTCCATAGAAGCAACGCTCGTTCACATCTGGTGGTAGTCCAAAGCTTGGAAGGAAAGTCCAAAGGCCTTTATCCGGTCAATAAATTCTCCTTTCGCAAACACTTTCACTCTCTAGAGGATGGTATTTTGGCCTGCATGCTACAGAAGACGTATACACCAAATTCGCTTTATACACGGTTGTTATAGTGTCGCGTGCACTTTTGTTGGCTTGTAATAGTCGCATTCATTTTCTGACATTGAAAACTATAAATCTGGGAGTGAAGTAAATAAGTGACTAGGATAAGTGTTATGTTATGTGAAATGTATGAGCCCCCGTATTTCCGATAAACTTCATACGCACAGATGTAATTAATAGCGTTTCTCTTCTATAACAACTGATTGTTCCGAATTATATGAAATGTAAATGCAACAGTACGTGTTCGGTTACTTATGCAAGTGAAGTTTCGCTGGTTTAAATGTAATATTGTATTGTATTGTCCTTGATAGGGAAATGAGACCCTCGTACGTTTAATTGACATGGTAAGTAACAGCGATCATGAAGTGGCATCTTATTACGGTTTTTGGTTTAACGTAAGAGTGTGAGCACAGTTTTAGCCTCTATCTTATTGTAAGGGCAGACAGCTCTTGTGGATTTATCATGTTGTACTTGCTATCAACCTCCCTTACCCGCCACGCTAGTGAAACATTCAATACGTTAGCGTTTGTTCGGTGAGCCAATTTTTCGAGGTCGGGGTTGGGATAAGCACTTACCCGGTTGGGGTGGGCTGGGGGTAATTGTGAGCAATGGATAAGCACGAGTTCCTGGATGGACACCAACGTTGTGAAGTCTTTGGAATTGTCACTTTGAAATTTACTTAAGCCGTATATGAAATACTGACATTACGTGATAATTTGCACATAAGCTATCAAAAAATGAAGATGCAAACATCGTTATCAGTCAGTCCTGGAATTACTAACTAGTCTTGTATCACGACGTCATCATCGCCTGATTATGGTCCATTATCGTCAGAACCAAAAACGTATTCATCCCAATCCCCATCAATGGGCTATCACAGACTAGCTAAGCTCTTGCATATTACATTTCAGCAACAACAATTTTGAGGCAATAGACGCGTACGATTTCTACCGGTTATTTCTGATGCCATGTTAGATTATTGGTTAATGGCGGCTGTAGCAGATGGAGGTAACTCAATACGTTTTAGCCGAGTCTACCAGATGCGGTAATTCAATTTATTCCGTTTTACAATAGGACAACGGTTTGCAGTCCGAATTAGACTCCCCGACCGAACGCTACGATACGAGACTCTCGGAATACCATCCGTGGCTGTTAGTAGATTGGACCTTGGTTATTCGTATCGCTAGAGTATTTGTTGTGATTAGGCCGCTTTTAATAGATGCAAACATATTGATTTAGTGAGGGTTGATAGGACGAACTTAAGGATATGATGGAGGAATGGATTAATCAATTTCATTCATTTTTGCATTGTACATGTTTTTGATTAGTGAGCATAGATGTTGTTGTATACTAATATGCCAAGACCATTTTTTGTTAAGATGGAATTCTAGAAACCATGGTTGTTATGAATGTGCTGTGCCACTGAAACTGTTTATGTTGATGACTCGCGTGCCGGATGACTAGTCAGTGGCGCCCTAGATTTATTAATGGACTTTTGGTGAGGGCATTCCAATGTTACTTGATGATGCTGAGCCTTCATAAGATCTCAGCTGGTTGTTTTATCGTTGTGCGCTAAAGGATTGCTTGCTTCGTCAAGTAAACAAAAAAACTATATAACATTCTGTATTTAGTCGTTAATAGGGTGTTGGTATTAGTGAACTTTAGCAGAGAGTGACTGAAATAGGTTGTTGCTAGGCACTAGGATGTTTGCTCTAATGTTTACGGAAAGCACTTCATGTAGGTCCTAGGTTGGCGCATTGCCAAGGCGACACAATTTTGATTAACATTCATGTAGTTAATGTGAGTTGAGTGACTAAATAGTTCTCTCTTTTACGCGCGCATGCTTTTCTTATCAAATAGGATGTGATATGTATAAATTATGCTCGTATCATATTGTACTTGTTTCTTTTGCCCAAAATGTCACAACATTTTTCAACCACAACGACAACATTAAAGGGGTAGGAAAAGAGGATAGAAAGCCGCTGGTTTAAACCAGCTGCCCTCAATCCATTAAAGTCATCGTTCCTGTGTTGAATATTGGAAGTGAGGATCCCGAAGAAGTACACCTTACATCTGTTGATGATGTCATAGTGGAGGAATTGTAAGCAGTGTTCTAGTTTGAAGGGTGACGCTGAAGATGAGAAATTCGATGGAGATATAGTGGTTCTTACTTGCCGACATACCACAGTTTTGAACAGACGTTTATCCGTTGTTTTCATCCAGTAGTGTCGATGAAGATAAACGTTCATTTAGAAACAGCTGCTTCTTATTATTACCAGGCCTACCATGCAGATTAGCACTTTGATATTTTGTACGCACTTTACGTGACAAAGAGGCGTATTGCTACTGTTATACTGCCCTTTATATTGATTTTAATGACTTGCACCATGCTCTTTCGGCGTTAATAGTTTAGAAGTGGCCTTTCTTTTGTACATTGCACCATATCTAAGTAAGGTTGTTGTCGTAGGGTTTTTCAGTACAATATAAAGTTGTAACCTTACACCCCTTTTGAAGAAGGGTCCATCTGCGAATTTTCGGCCTGCAAGGCCGTAGTCATTCAGTCTTTCAACTAAGGTCTTGTAGGTCAAATATTCGAGGATGGATTGTTTTTTTCATTCAAAGGGCTTTAAATTAACTTTTTGTATTTAATTGTTACGTACGAGTCCCACTGTACTGCATTTTTCTACTTCGTTATTGTTTGAATCAGGAGTTTCAATACAACGCCTTTTTATCGTACTATGGCAAAGCAAAGTGTGAGAGTGCCTCGTTTCTGTTAAACAGTTATTGGCTTAAGTAGCCTTGATGGGGAAGCGTATCAGCAGTTTGAATTTACGAGACCTTTGACGATAAGCGTTTTACTGTGTTATCCCTTTATCGTTCTCATCACATGATGGATCAACTTGTTATAGAAATTATGGGAACCTTTCTAGAAATCCAGTGTAGTTCTGTCACTGACAATAAGGAAAACACCCCGTAATTGTTTTTGGTTGAAGTAAGTGTGTCGTAAAACTGGCCTTAGATGGTCATGAAGTGGGTAGGTTTTGACAAGAATATCGACGTCTAATCGCATCTTATTGTGGACTTTGACTGTATAGTTAATTCGTAATGTCTGTCACTGTAATGATTTTGAAGAAAGTACGTCCCATGGCGCACTTAACAGCTACAGTTCATAAACCTCAGTAAGTGTGTAGTATGGCTCGTAAAACTGTAAGTTACTTTACTGCCGCTAAATATGGAAATGTTTTCAATGGATTGGTTAAATGGTGTGTTATTTGGCGCTGTGGGAGCACATATCTTTTTTGTCTAGCCGTATAGGAGACGTTGGTTTTAAGCGGATGAATAAAAGACTTCTAAGACTGGTTTCAGACAAAGATTATAAGAACGTTAGATCCTAGGTTCCAGTGGCTCTATTATTGAAGTGTTTGACGATTCTAAAGCAACTGCTTGACAATTCAACGAGCTCCTCGGTAGGGACTTACAGATAACTGAAGTTGATTTGTAGTGTTGTAGACCGACAGACTACAGTTAGTGTGGTTCGTTGACCGCCTTCTTGGCCTGGTGTCGATTTTTGGCAGTTCTAGCTCCATATCCTATTGTGTGGTGCCAATGTACATGTCGTAGATGTTATAATATTCAAAGTTAACTCAGAAGGCGCAGTAATAGATCGGCAGTTGGACTGTGTTATGTTAGCAGGGAGTAGGCGAATAGTCGGAATGATAGTAAGGTGGGTTGGGCGGTTGATCTCTAGAATTAATAGAACGTGGGGTGGGGGGGGGGGGAAGTACTTTCTGTGGAGGTAGACCGAGTTTTTAAGTTTTTTTCTTGTTTGAAAATTTTAATCGATGACTTTCATCAACTCCCAGATAGGGCAGAAAACGTTTATCCTTTGTCATTGGCTTACCAAGTCAGATTCCATGATAGCAAAAATTTGTGAAGTGTAATGTTCTGTAAAGCGCAAACACTGTTTTCACTTGTAACATTTATTTTTGTGCTCGTGCCCTCAGAAGACAGAAGCATAGGTATTGTAGATTTAGACTTTGTGTTTTCGTTCAGGCATTTTAAGTAGTCCAGGAGTGTTAGTGACTGAGCATTCTTTGTGATTCTGTAGAGGATCTATCCAGTTTTTTAAAGATTTTAGTTATGTTACCACACTTGGGTTGATTTTAAGAATCAAGAGTTTTGATTAGCTTCGTACATTCTGACTAATAAAATTTTGAATTTTTTTTGCTCGGCAGTCAAGTGACTACTTTGTTCATTCTTTTCTGTAGACTGGCATCGTGGTAGAACAAGGAACGATATAAATGTGACATCACGAGCTCTGAACTAGAGTTGCCCAACTACAAACGTGATGCCTACACATTACTAAACACTCTTAAGATTCTCATTTGCTTGATCAGTTGAATAGTTCCATGGAGAACTCACATCCGCAGTCCAGAGACGCTGGTTCGATCCTCAGGTTAACACAGTTGCAACTATACTCCTGTCCTTTACACAGGTTCAACTTGTCTGTTCCCGTCTTGAACTAACTGATTGGTTTAAAGACCAAAGCCCTGGGTACCGTTTATATAATATACATAAAGGTTGAGCCATTGATCTAAGACCCCGTACATACGTATCCTGATATTTTTGAAAACGCAACTTCTTTTTTATCCGTTTTTAGCTTCCGTCCACACGTACCCGGCGAAATTGTTTGAAAATGCTGTCCAAAGCGGGACTTTTTGAAAACACCGTATTCACGGATACATGTGGACGCAGATCTTTTTGAAACCGATCAAAAAGTTTCCTTTTCAAAAATGTCCAGATATGTGTGGAGGGAACCTTAATAAAACATTGGAACGATTACCCATTGTTCCAAATGCGTTACCCATAATGGTTGCTATGCTGAAGTTATTGTCTCTCGCATAGCATAGGAAAATGTGCCTGAAAAGTAAGAAGGAAGGAGAGTTTATTGAGTTTTATTTATAGAGATCGAGCACAAAACTGGTTTAGCAATAACAAAAACCAGAATTTGTGGGTTTTGAAGGAACTTTCAGGCCTTGAATCAGAATAAGGGCCAAGGCTATGTTAAGCCTCCTCAAGCTTTTGTCGCCTTTCACAAGACAAAAACAATTTTCTTACCCCCATTTAAGCAATAAACTGCTAACAAAAGCTAAGTATCTAAAAACCCAAACGCACAATCGAGAAGCTAATATCGGAGCAATATAACTTGTTTACGATTGGTGAGTTAGCTATCAAAATAGCTATCAAAGTAAACGAGTCGAATTTGGGGGAGGGGAGGTTGTCACATCACGCAACAGTAGGATTCTCCTGTAAAACTGCTACGGGTCGCTACAATGATTACCTTACTGGGTGCTATGGGGGGCACTTGAGGGTAAGAATGCCGATTCTACCAGCACATACTTATTGAACCTTTAATAGTAACAAAATAAAAGAATGAAACTTAAGCATGTATTCCATGCCTTGCTCTCTTCCAAGTGCGTCTGTGCTATGGCTGTGGCCGCGGACCGTCATCATTGGTTATGCGTTTTGAATGCTGAGCACCATCGTCCAAGTTCTTTATTTAGTTTCAATGAGTTGAAGCTGTTGAGGTGAACCGAACAGTGACAAGACAGGTTAACGAAATGTAATGCCAGGCCAAGACTTTAAAAGAAACGACGCAAAGCACATAGAGCAGAGTTGCAATTTCTAGTCCCACAAGCCTTTAATTGAAGACGAACATAAATTTGAGCAAAACCCCAAGATTTTTGACGTTACAATCGTTTATGAAGACTTGAGTAGAAATTGTTCATCGGAAAAAATTCAAGACACGCTGCTTTATGGAAAAAGTAAAAATTTTAAAATTCTAGTACACATAAATTTAGAGAAATAACTGGATAATCAACACAAGTCAAGATAAACTCTCATTCATTGCAATTTGTTGCACGTTTGAGCTTGAGGTAAATACACGCTGCCTTTTCTGTCACTTAATTTTTGGTTTACTTGAATTAAGCAGTTAGGTACTAAAATATGTCAACATATGAAATTTGACTTTTATTTGGAGAAGACGTGAGTCTGTGATATGAATAAGGCCTTTTGGGTCCAGAAATTTATAATTGTTTTCGTCTCATAAATAGCATTAAATTTTTAATGTCTATTTGTTATACACATGGCAATACGCTATTCGAAATTTTTTGCTAAAGTATTTCATTGGTGTGTATTTAGCCACTTCGGCTCAACCTCAAGCTAGCTCGTTTGTTATTTCCAAAGATAAATGATATTATCGTGTAATGATAGTTCTTTTGTGGTACAAATAACCGTGCAAATTTACGATATTGCGCTAACAGCATACTAAGAGTATTTTTCGGTCAGACACTTAAGAGTATGAATTGTCAGAAAAGGGAAGTATAGATATATGGCAACTTTTTGATAACCTTGACAACGTTGTTGAATTTGTTCTTCTGTGTACCGTGGCTTGAAATGAGTGTCGTAGAAAGAAGCTAAATGGAGATCACATACAAGACAAACGAACATTGCATATAAGTCACTCATGCTGTGGTGTCTCATAAACTGGCTTGAACAAAGCACGTGATATTTCACATACAAATAATGGTAATAAGCCAACGGGCTTAAACAATAGATACAATAATTTAAAACGGATCGTCCAATACTATATCAATACAGGTATGTGACATCTAACATTAGCTTCAGGAACAATTAAAGGTAATATCGAAAAAATATAGCAGATTTTCGTGCAGACAACACATAAATGCAGTTGGGATTCATTTTTGAACATATGATTGGTATAAAACTTAAAACAAAATAGTCATATAAGAATGCCACAGGGAGCCGTAACAATTGCTTTGATTCAAAATTGCGGTATTTGTGGCAATTGAAGGTAAATAATGTGAGGCACGACAAACTGATGCTTGGCGTACATTGGATGTGACAAAGTGTAAGATGACAAGTACTTTTAAGTGTGCTTTTAGCGCAATGTCGGAGATTTTCAAGGCGATTTTTAAATCGTTACCACAAAGGACAGTCCAGGTGAATTGGTTTGTATTAACAGGAACTAAATCTTTCCCTTAATGCAATAAAATAGTTGTGTTCTATTCTAAAAATCCAACATTGCCTTTTTATTATATGTGGACTATGTCTTGACAAAGACATTATTGTTTTAGGAGCAATTACTCCCGAAGTATTGTACTAGTAATTATAAGTTTTGAATTCCCTTTATAATTCTTCACAGTGTGGATTAACCACACCCGATTATTTCCGCGGTAGGTGCTCTGGAAATTTGCATTTTGTTGTCCTGTCTCTGTGTTCGTCAAGCAGCTGGAGAAGACTAATTTGTTCTCGTGGTGTTAACAATTAAGTTAAGTTACTGTCTTCTTAAATTTACATGGTGAGTTTGCACTCTTTCGTAGTATTGTATTTGGGTCTACAAGCAACGATCAGAAGTTGAATGGTCAATCTAACTGGTTCTTCGACAAAGATAATAGTGGGTAACTTTGAGACAAACTGATAACAGCTAGTTCAGCACTCGTATGGCAGATAAATTCTTTACTCCGTCGAGCTGTTATAGAAACTTTCGGCAGGGGGCACTATTTTGGGAAAGTTCAAAGGACAGGTTCCCTTTGAAATTTTACTGAGACAACACTCTTCAGGTTATATTATTATTGAAAATAATTTACTAAGTTCCCTGCTACATGATCAATTTAAGAACGGAAGACATTGATTTGGAATTACTTAAGCTTGTTTTACTGGAATAGTGACCCTTACGATAATATTGTTTAATCGTAACACTAGGCTTCTGCACTTCAATTTCAAAGACGTATGCAATGTTTTTCAATTTTTCCCAGCACCTTTGGCTATCTTTTACACATCTACTTACTTAGAATGCATTTATATGCGACCTTATATGTGCTTTTGTTGTACATAATGTGCAGTAATCTTGTTTTCAATACTTTTATCACTCGAGCAGTAAAACTTAGAATCTACTACCAACTACTAGAGCTATGATAAGCTGGGATTTTTAAGAGGTCCGAATTTGCATCACTTCTGGGCTCGATGATTAATATCGGCTGCTACATATTTTAAAGTATCCAGCACAGTAGGATCATTGGGGGTTAATGAATAGCAAAATGCCGCGTTTTTCTTGTCTTAGTATGGATTCCTTTAATAGCTTTCGGAATATCTTTATCTTAGCAACAATATTTTTCCTGTAATTTTCCTTCTGAGCTTCTGTGAGAACATAAAGATGGTTGGGAGGCAAATAATACAGGAAAATATTTCAGGATCACGTCCTTAATGCTTTTGCTTATGTCCATTTTGGCATAACTGATTGAATTTTCTTTTATTGGAGTTTTATAATCATTTGAATTATATTGCTGTTCTTTGTAAAATGTTTAAGCAATGTCTTCATTTAAATAATACATATCACTCATAAGAAGTATCCTTGAGCATTTTTATAACAAGGAGACTTAGCAAACTGATAAAGTATGATTGGTCAATGTTCTCGAGCTATCAAATTTATAATCAAAGTCAATTTTTAGTGCACTTCGCCTTTAAAAATGTTTTTTGATTGTCTTTGATTCTTTTCCTGATAACGTTTCATAAAACGTATGCTGTTTTGACAGCCATCGAGGAAGGTCACGCTCAACTTGCAACATGGTAAGGTGTTCCTTTCTAGCGTGTTACATTTGCGACCTTGATGCAAAGACTACCTTTTTCATTCTATTAAACACTCTTTCACAACGTACACGTGTCAATGGCGTCACAACAGTAATCTCCGAAAGAATCGTTGCTTAAGGAAGAGTATCTGCTAGGCCGATATCTTGTTCCACAGTCAACAGGACAAATTCGGCATCAAGTCTAGTGCATTCTCCAACTTCAAACTTGTCACCTTCCTCGCAGTACTAGGCTCCCTTTTTCTAACGTCATCCTCAGAGGCGGCTTCAGCGTTGTAGTATAATCTCCAGGAATTTGACAACGCAACGCCGCTGCACGCAAGGCTTAAGGACGCTCCTGTCTAGAGAGACATCTTTCTGTAAGCTAAAAAGATATGAAGAGTTTGCTTTGTTTTTTTTCGTAACGCTTCTAATTTGTCAAAATACTTGGCGTCTCCTCTGACAAACATCTCTTCTATTATCTTTTCCTTTTTGCTCCAATAACTATAATATTGTATTTTTTGCAGAAGGATCGTGGTTTTAGTTTTCAATTCCTTTTCTGCTTAGAATTTTACTATTTTGCTTGTGTAAGAAATTGTATTTGGTTCTATTAAATACATCGTCAGAGTGGCGTGTACTTAAGGGGTGGAACAGTGCCTGATTTTATATTTATTTTACTATATTTCACTTATCCAAAGTATTTCAAAGATCCTTTTTTAGTCCGTCAATGAAATGCGGGTCAATAATGCTTTAGTGAAAGTAATCAGAATTTGGAATTATTAAGATATACAATTCGATTTTAGGGAAGATATAAATTGACCCATATTCAAAATGATTTTAAATAACCGAATTACTTAATTTAGTGAAATTGGGAAAATATGTTTTCTTCGGCACTCAAAAATTGTGGAGAGCTTTTATTGCCTTTTGCCTGTCTTTCTGTTGAAAAATGTATCATGGTCGGTCTAAACATTTACTGTAACTTAGATTTTCGCTTATGTTAGCAAGTATTTTTTCCTTATTTCATCACTTAACTATTTAGACGATGTCGAGACTGACCCGAATACCTTGTGACGAATACGGAGATCCATCTATACACATAAATCCGCTTACTTACTACCGCACCTACTTGATAGTTGTTTTACCTACATGTTTTATAAGCAATGCTCATATCGGATGGAACTCGTGTTACAACGACGAATACTGGGTAACAAATGAAAATTAAGAAAAGTAAAGTACAAAGAACTAAGAACATAACTGTAAGATTGCTTTCGTTTGCTTCCCGATACAACTTATATTATCTTCAAAACGTTTAAACGGATTAAATCACAGAAACCAGACATCTATTCTTTCAAAATGAAAAAACAGTCGCGTAAGAACTAGAATTAGGAATCCATAATAAAGTCGTTAACAAAAAATAGCAAAACAAAGGGGAAAGGAGGTCCCGAATGAATAGAAGAAAGGCTGAGAAGTTAGAGTAAGAAAAGAAGTATGACAGGTTGATTTTTATCTCAGTTGAAAAATATCCATGCTTTCATGCGAAGAAATTAGTGAAAAAACTGACAACATATCAGAGTCTGTAGCAGCCGAAGTGTCCTGAACACAGTAAATCTTATGTGGTCAAGAATTGCTGAGTAAGAGCGAATTCTGCGTTAACTCTGCATGTTAAGCGACTGTATTTCTCCTTTTATGCATATGGATATATAGTGTATTTATAAGTATTTAGCAGTTGTTGATGTCGTCGTTAATACTTTAGGTCTGATTTGTGTTACTATTGGTAGTAATCTCCCTTCTGAATTAGATTCTCTCTTATAGTCGTTACATGGAATCCTTCTCCATTTTCTACAAGTACGTACATGATTATTGTACAGACGAGTTCTCTTGAACTAATACCATTTTTAAGAGTGTTTCGACGCTTTACCAGATATGCAACCAACTTTCAGATGCTGACAGCGAAACCTCCAAACCGTCGTGAAACAGTATACAACAACGGCTTCTCTCTTTGTACTTTCTGACTCTGAAATGTGCTTCCACAATATTGTTTTTTTCTCGAAGACGACTTAAATGACTGCATTTAAATATAATGTTCATTCTTATCTGTCTTCACTGTAACCACTGTCATTAAAATAAATTACCTCTAACCTTGCAGTGGGTTTTGACGTTGTAACAAGCGAATGCTTTAAAAACAATATCGTAAAGATTATCTATGTTACACGGAAAGATAAGTTATATAGTTACTGATAGACATGGCTTTGAGTTTTGCCTAGGTACATGCCTCACGACTTCTCATTAAGCCAGCCATAAAAGGTCAAGCTCCGTTCAATTCTAAAAAAGTTAAATGGAGAAAGATTGACACGTGACTTTCTTGAAAGTGGGTTAGTCTACGGAATCCTATTAGTGACGTCATGAACGCAAGCAGTGTTTGCAGACTAAGTTGTCAAAGTTAGGTTATGGTTACTTGGCCAAATCCAATTATACTTTATGACTGGAAAAACAAAAACAACTTGGCCTAGGCGGTAAGTTGTGGTAGCACGGGCACACTACAGCCACTCATTTGATCATTGTCCGCAGAGCCAACCTGCGGTTTGTACAGAATATTAGCGCGTGCAGAACTACTCAGCAGCTGTTGAACATGAGTGACTAAACCAGTCTGAACAATTGGTTGAACAAGACTGGAAACCCATGATCTCAACCACGATGTTTTGTGGCATTGCTAGCTCAGTAATCCATACGCAATTCCCCTCACATGGCTTAGGTTGATCCGTGGCATATGGTTTTCAGGCAGCTAACCAAAGGTGCCGCAAGGTGGATTCGATCCCAGAACCCCCTGTTCATAACGCAAGCACTCGAACCACTCGGGCACTCGTCAACAAGTGGTAAGTATACTTCATGATAAATGAAAGTAGAAAGTACTTCTTGCCAAGTGAATTACAACAGATTAGTTAAGACAAACAATTAAGACCCCTCTTGCATTAAGTAATATTAGCTATATCAGCTAAAAGAAATATGTTAAAAACGACTTTTTCATTATACGGGGAAAGGCGACAGAAGATTAAAAATGGGGATGAAAACAAATGCTGATTGCTTCAAAACATGCTTTGGGTTCCTTGTTTCCAAGTTGTCAAATATTAGACTTTTATTGAGCAGTTTAATTGTGACAATGATATCATTGACTTGTGATGCTTCTGAAGCCTCGTTGTTGGATCACGTAACCTCGTTTCGACCATGCTGCTGATGCTGCGAAATTTCCAAACTTTACACAACATTTCAAACGAACTCGGATATGTAGTATTTTCCACCTGAACTCAGTAAATTGGTCACCATAAAGAAAAGCGACATAACTGTTGTACAAGGAGTATGCTTAACTCGAAGCTATTTTGTCTATGTAGGGCGAGTGCTGCCCGACAGTTTGGTACACTTGCGAGAAGTGTGAGAGAAGTGCAAAAGGACTCGTCAATTGTGAATAGAAATGGGGGACTTAAGTTGTGGAGACGAGAAGCACAGAGTGATGCCAAATCAGCCTGGAGATCATGGGAATATGCACAGAGGCCTGCCGGAATAACTGGTATAGTACTTTGTTTTCAACTTTCTTTCATAATGGGTGCACCAGCTCCGTGTTGATCTGGTCTAGTCTGTTTAAGTAGGCTGCAATTTTTCACAAGTTTGCAGTTATAGTTCTTATTTCTAGCTGTCGTGAATCTCAGTTTTAAACAATTGTTTAACAAAACAAACCATGTTTTTGACCTGATTGATTCATGGGACTCAAGCAGAAGACTGTAATGCTTTTTCTGTGTCTTACTTTTAACGTTCTATTAGCCTTGTAGTCTCATTCAGAAAGTGTGACAGGGTGTCAAATAAGAACGTAGTATGCGTGCCCTTAAAGTAGAACTGTTAAAAAAGCTTAAAATACTTGCCTATATGGATCATTCTATTTCTCACAATATATATCTTGCAGATGGAAGCTTTTTCTCAATTGTCAATATACCTTTGTCCACAGTACATAATTCATACTGATTCTTGACAGGTAATTTTAGAGAGAAAAAGCATTGCAAAAAGTGGTTTGTTGTAACTACAAGATTCATATGGCATATGTTAGTAAAAGAACAAAAAAATTTGTATATGTGTGTAAAACATACAGATGAACTAAGAAGAATTTCATCTGTAACCAGTGGCAGCACCAGCCAGCTGAAATCTAGGTTTTTGCTTTTTTCCCTGATAGGAAACAAGGTTTTTGGTAAGTCTTCCTAATTGCTAGAATGTTTGGACCTTCATTATGTCTATGACTTAACACAGGAGTTAAAAGCTGGAAATTTAGATGACCCAGTAAAAAATCAAAGTTTATAAAATGTCTAAAATGTTGAAAGGAACAATTTATATTTGACCTAACACAAGGAACTGGTATGGTTTAAAATGTTTCACGAGCATTCTTGCAGCATACTTACATTTTCATGTATAGCATTAATCCAAGGACTAATAGAAAGCATTTTTCTCCATATCTTCAAGCTTAAATTTTCTGATCAAATTTGCACAAATTTCAAGGACTATCGTTGGGAAAAAGTGGATGGTAATTAGTCCCCCATTTCCCCGATGGCTCCTCCACTTTTTATAACCTAACTTGCACAGTTAAAGCTCTATTAGATTTGACAAGTATGATGGTCAATGGTGTTGTAGATATGACAACTGCACAATTACTCACGAGAGTTAACAAATGATTTAAGAAAGTGTTAAACTGTGAATTGTGGCAGGACACTTCATCTCATTTTTGAAACCCAAAGCCAAGAACTTATTTATTTGTGTTTGCCATTTTTTATTAAGCTGAAGGTGCTGGAAGAGCTGTTCTTGGTGGTGGATGCATTGCTGGAATTGGAGCCCTGTGTTATTATGGTCTTGGTCTATCGAATGATGTTGGAGCTATTGACAAGGCCAGGTAACACAGATTTTAATGTGAAAATGTCTGTTGTGTTTCCTTATAACCGCAATAGTGTGTACTCAACATGTAAAGGTCCAGGACAGAACTCTAATTGAATACAATATTCTTTAAATTCAGTTTATTCCAAGCTTTCAGTGCTTCCTGCATCATCACCAAGGATAAAGATATATGGCCACATTGGGTAATTTTTATGCATTTTTGAAAACTTGATTTTCTGCAGCCTGTTCCTCTTGATGTTTAATTCTAATCAATATCCTAAAAGCGTTCATTGTTAGCAATTTGATTAAGTATTGTTAAGTCAATGAACACAAGTAAAGTATTTACAATTAGGATTAATGAGTCCATAAAAGTTAAAGCTCAGGTCTCCTTAACTTTTACGTGTTGGGACATTTTTACGTGCGTGATGTACTGTGCATTTATAGTGGAAACCATGATGGAAACAATACTAAGCTTTTCCCATAACTGAATGTAAATACAAACATGACACAAATTAATACTGATTTACTAATGACTGTAAAAGAAACAGATGATCTATCAAGCTGCTTTCTTGAAAAATGTTCAAATCTGTGTCTATTATATAACTTAATCCATTATCTACAATTCTTTCCCTAAACAACTGTTTTTGTGCTAGTGACTGCAAAATTTTGTGCATAACTTTTGGACAAGGTCTCCCATCTTTTTGAAATGTCGATGCTGCTAGCGTGTCAGACTTGTTTGAGATGACAAAAGTTCAAAAATGTGAGAAACACACCTTCTTCAACGGGACAATTCATTATTCCAACAGACAATCGATATGCCTCAGCCACAAAGGTATTAGAAATGAAAAACTAATACCTTGGTCCTGTTTACCTATTCTTATAGCGACATTTGACAAAGGAATTTTACTTCATATATACTGATGCATACAAAAGAATTTTATAACGAAGGTATTAGAAATCTGAAACTTATACCTTGCTCATAGCAATATTGTGGCTCCATTGCTCAAAGAAAATCTGTGAGTAAAGATTAAGAGAGACAAAGGTCATAGCACAGATATATTGGGTGTCTTTGGTGTGGATGTCTCCTAGCACATCACACTTTTTTTCTTTGACATGATGCAATTGTATTTATATTTCTTTTTTTA
The DNA here is from genome assembly GCA_024741275.1 of Chironex yamaguchii. Classification (NCBI taxonomy): domain Eukaryota; kingdom Metazoa; phylum Cnidaria; class Cubozoa; order Chirodropida; family Chirodropidae; genus Chironex; species Chironex yamaguchii. The sequence goes on from JANTCA010006884.1 coordinate 26,850, forward strand.
GTTTATTTACTTATTTCAAAAACGAGGTTGCTAAATCTGAAAAATAATGGTGTTACACTAATACATTTAATACCACCCCCAGCTGCCACTGCTCCCTTGTAAGACCACAAAGAGACATTAGTTGTAACATTTTATGGAAACATACTTATAGAACCGGTCGTGGACATTTGCAATTATTGAGAGGGCAAAACTTCACTTTGAGTAAATTTTAACTCATAGAACATCTCTTATCATACAGAGCTATTGTTTGATGTGTAACACAAATGTCTATCAGGAAGACATATGGTTCCACTTTGCTTCCTAGTGGAATAAGTGCAGCTGTACAAGGTGTAAGAAAAGCTTTTTAAGAAGTAGATATACATGGACAAAGCTATGAGGATAAATGGTCACTGTTAGCTGTGAAAGAGCTTGAAATAAAAAGACTGAAAGCAACAGAAAACCTCTGTGATTTAGTTGGCATATTTCTCCCATGTAGACCCACTACACAGGAAATTCTTCAAAAAAGGGAAAAGGATCTCTATCAACACTGAAAGACCCTGAACGTGTGACTGTTACACTAATCTTGAATGAGCTAGATGATGATTTTGTGACACCAACTTGATAGTACTACTTTGATAATGATCTATTCTACCTTTGGTAGAGAACTTCCAGCAGTTTTTCTGCAATTGAAAGACAGACACTTGAATCTGAATTTGAGTGAGTTAAGATAGTGATCCAATCTGAAAAACTATTTAACTTAAAATGTGACCCATATCTAAAGAGAGTATTAAGAAAAGCATCTAAAATTGACATTGCTACAGTGAAAAGAAGTCTCAGTGAAATGAACTGCTTTGTCTTATTCTTCAAATTCATTGAATATAACTAGACGTAATCACTTCAGCATGATTTGTGACATAAGGAATATTGGCTAGTATAGTCAGTTACAACTCTATCATGGTGCCCTAGAGTCCTGCACTCAAAATCTATATGAACATCAGTAAAATGTCAAGTATCTACTGTTGCATTGGCTGAGATTTTTTGCATTTAATTTAAAACATTTAAGTGATACTTTTGATGTGTCGTGTAACAGGTTTTGGCCACAAGAAGTCAGAAACAGGATAAAATCAACATACTTGTACTTTACGGGTGGTCTTGGTGTGACTGCAATATCAGCTTATGCTATAAGTCAAAGCAAAGCTGTTTATACTATGATGAGGGCCAATCCATGGTTGGTATGTTATACTATTTAAACCATTCCATTTTTTTATATTTTGGTGTTTACAAGGTCAGCCAATGATAGTCGTGATTAAATGTTATGTGCTGATCATGCTGTGAGTTAACATGGAACATCATTTCCCTTTTAATGTGACAATTTATATCGATGTAAATGTGATGCTGTCAAATTTGAATTAGTATGCATACACTTGATTAATGTTTAGTTTGTATGAAAGTCAATTTGATGGCCAATTGGTGATGTTTCAAATGAACTCCCCATGAAATGTGTGGTACGAAATTTAATACAAAGCTCTAGATCTTCAGAAAACATTTGGCTTATGATTTGATTCAATTTTGTAGTTTTGTCCAGTTATTCAATATAATTTACATAGTGACACTTTCCATTCTGATTTGTGTGAATGAATATTGCCTAATTGTATAGTGTTTTGCATATACTTTGCAATGCAATAACAATGACAGAAAATGGTGATTTTGTCAAACGCCAAGGGAATATTTATAAGAGATCGATTCAAGGTTAGATGTGCCCATTACTTATTGATGTCAGGTTGATATTATTTGAATAGTATAGGTCTTGTCAGTGAATTGTAACTTGTCTGTGTGAAGAGTTGTGAATTAATTTGCCTCTGCCGTACACTTTTATGGATTTCCCTGCAACATAGGTCATGGGAGGAAGTCTTGTGGCAATGATTGGGACATCAATAGCTTGCCAAGCCATACCTTATGAACCTGGCCTTAATGCCAAACACCTTGCCTGGATGGGTATGAGGATAATTCAACTTATATTGTATTCTGTGTATAAGCTTAAGAAGCTAACAGCATATTAGTATCTATGGTTTCTTTGCTTAGCTCAGGAGTTAACCAAGGAAGGTTGAAGGAAATGTTTTATGATCTTTTTATGGACAATAGTCTATAACCCATTTCTATTTTTTTGTGTGAGAAACCATAGTAATCTATTATAGCGATTTTTATTTCTTGCTACACTGATATTGTACAGTTTTAAGCACATTATGTATATATATATATATATCTATATATGTATATATATATTACATATATATGACACTGATGAAGGCTTAAGTCGAAACACAGAAAAATTAATGAATTTCCCCTCACCCACCGCTGGGTTTCGTCTCATGATACCAAGGTCTTTGAATGTCCTTCACCAAACCTTTGTGCCGTGATGGCACGGAGGTTTGAGTGTTGGCTTTTAAGTCTGAGGATTG
>JANTCA010006895.1:0-52442 GCA_024741275.1 Chironex yamaguchii
GCTCAATGGATATTGTCATCAATAATCCTCTGAATAGAAAGCTTAAATCACAACCCTAAGAGTTAAAACAGTAGTGTTAGCTGAAATGCTGTTTCAGTTTATTGATGGTTATATTGTCCTTTTTGCCCATTTTGATGTGCATCATTTAATTTTATCCTTGTCATAGTGGTGGAACAGTTTGATGATGCTGTGGAAGAAAGGATTATAAATGAGGAATATAAAATTTGGAAGAAAAACACACCTTTTCTGTATGATTTGGTTATGACACATGCTTTAGAATGGCCTAGTCTTACAGTTCAATGGCTTCCAGATGTCAACAAGTAAGATATGCTTAAGTGATTTTAACTAACCTTGTTTCTTTAAAGCGTGAGTCTGACATATGCTTGATGTGTTGATGATTGTGATGAGTAAAACTTGTTTTAACTTCTTTGTGACCCTAAGGAACAATTAAGATCATCAGAAAGTTTGTCTGAAATCTTTTGTGCTGTAAAAACCTGCATATAAAACTGCTCATGCACAATGGCCACACTCCTGATTTAAGGCATCCAACATCACTACCTTTTTTACTTTTCTTTCAGCTTAATCAAGTTCCGCAACATTTATACTGATTGCACAACATATTCTTGACCTTTAAAGGCATCTACCACTTATCTCACAAATGCCCATATCGATTAAGTTTGGGATTGTTCCTACAGACCATTGCACACGATTATTCCAAAACTGGAAAGCCTTTTCATTTACTGTGGTGCTTGCAATTTTTATACAAAAAAGCTTGAAGTATGGGGTACATACAAATCCAAATAAATGAGAACAAATCAAGTGAACTTATTTTTTCTATTGATTGGAATTTTTGTTTTTCAGTCCATCTGTTGGTGTCAGTAAAGGCTGAATAAACTAGCTTTAACAAAAATAAACTTGGACATTCAATGTCGCTTCGGTAGGGCTTTCTGTTAACCACCACTATCGGTGTACCACAACAAACTTAGTGTACATCATCAAGTACACTAAATGTGACATTTTGTATGTAGGTGAAACAAAGCACTCATTTTCTCAGTCCTTTCATGAAGACTTGGGAGACATATACCACCATTGTGATCACATTTTTGCCAGACCAACCACGATATCACAATTGTCATTAAGTGTACTGCTGTTAGTCACAACACTGGAGACCACTAGTGTAGACCCACTACTGAGAAACAACTTATCCACAGTTTAGGGACCTTAGACTTTGACTATATATATTTATTCATTCTGTCACATTACTGCAGCCTTATACGTCAGAAATTTACAGAAATTTACAGATGCGCTAAGATATAAAAGGACTAGATTGAGTACTCTTTAAATATCATCATAGAGTATAGAGTGTGATTAGATTAGAGATTAGGGTGTTCATCATGGAAAACAAAGATGGCCTTCTCAGGGCAGAAATTTGCAAGTTTCAATGTGACCGTTACAGAATTGCTGCTACATACGGCACAAGAAATACATTTGGAGAATAAGAAAAGTCATAAATGGAAAGGAGTCGCGTTCCTTTTACACTTGATTGATTATCACTTGAAATGTTCGAAACTTGTTGAAAATAAATGTTTCTAAAAGTTTACCGTGCTACTTTTACTACACTAGCTGTGATAAAACTGGAACTCAAAATCATGTTTAATTTTAATGTTTTTAAAATTATTAGTAGAAAGTGTCAGTGCAAAAAATTAGAACCACTTAAACATTTATACTTTGTACGGTCTTTGGGAAACATTAAATCATTTTCTAGACTTATGTTTCGTGTTACTATATCACTGTAGCCTCTGTAATGGTCAGAGATTGAAAAACTTGTAAAATGGCCCAATTTTTATTTGGTACCGATTACAGGATATGACATTTATAGAAAAGACAATCACAACAGTTAAGCATTATTTTCAGTAAGTTAACTTGTAGATCGACATTGACACATAATAGATAGCATTTAAAATTATCGTTCCATGTTCTAAGATTGACTTGTGACAAAACAAGGTACTATTAAAGTGTTTAAAATAATTGTCTAGCATCAGTAATCAAATGCTGATTGTTTTGTATAGCAATACTGTTTGACTTGTAACAAAAGGTACTTATTTCATCCTGTTGACCTCCAGGTTATCTCTTGTTTGGATGATAAAGGCCAACCAGAACACTCATGTTACATGGGAGTAACAATGTAAAGGCCCCTTCCGGGACTTTGTAAAATTATGTATTATTGAAATAGAGCATGTGATTGGTTAATTGACCTTGAAATGGAATATTTACATGATTTCTATGATGTGCGAAAAAGTAAAGGGCTGATTTGACCTTTTACCAAATAGAAGAAAGAATTGACAGTTGGCTCTTTAAAAGTTGAGATAAATGAACTAATGTAAATCTATAAATGAACCAGTCATTGGGATTGTTGCCTTTTTATATCATTTGGGAATTGGCTAGACACTATGATAGGCAGATACTGCTCCCTGGATTCCATCCTTTGCAGACCTTTCTTGTCAAATGTCTCGGCAGTGGCAAAGTAAATAATTTTTTTGACAATTTTTGTAACTAGAAAACAAATCAAATAGTAAAAAGTCTCGAAATTTACTTAAACTCAATTGTCCTCCCAATTGCTTAGTTTTTTTAAATGTTTTCCTTTTATGTTCGATTTCTATGGATAGATGCTGAGAAGTTATGTAATCTTATTAAGTCTAACAGTCAACATAATGGCTCTCATTCTCTCCCTTTTTGGTGATTGATATTAAGCAATATTCCTACCACAGGGAACTGAAAAATGAAAGCCATTTTCAAATCTACTTATTACTCTACCTTTTAAAAAGTTTAATTTTAAATTTAAAAACCAATTAGGAAGATATAAAATCTGCTAACTGATGATTTTTAATGAGTAAAAATACACTACTCCTTCTTAATGAGTATTCTCCTTGAAAATTTGTGACATTGTGCTAGAAACATACTTCAAGCTTTTGAATATGTTTTAAAACAATGTCTTAAATTTTTAGGCACTTTTCTGGTTTTGTGCCACAAAGAGATTGTTCAATGAGAAAGGCAGATACACTGGGGATGATGGGGTAGTTTGACTTAAAAAAGATAGTATTTGAAACTCATAAGGGAATTGATTTTGAGTAGATCTTGGTGAAATAAGAACTTTATGTCATGAATAAATATCCTACTTTTCAAATGGCAACTGATGAAAAGCCAAATCCTCACCTTCCAATTTTGCAGCTTTCTACCCTGAGGTCACCATCTTGAAGTTTTAATTTGACCACATGTCATGTGACCAAGCACTCAGTCTAGCTCTGGTACCTTTGTCACTGTTATAGCACCTAGTTGTAGCATTTCAAGGTCCTCAATTGGGTTCCGTAATTGGTATTATTAATTACGTTATGATATTTACTAAAATTTTACTGCCAAGTTGTGTTGTTATCTCAACTTTTTGAACAGATTGGCTATTTGGGTATAAAATTAACTCAAGGACCTATGATGAAAAGTAAAAGGTCTGATCAACTCTCAGCTGCTGTGCATTGACAGACTCAGCAAATGCTTTGTTTCTGTCAGCATGACAGCAATAATAATTTAATGCCAATTTAGGTGATATTACGTTGAGTTACTATGATATCATAAAGAATGGCATGACATTACATATAATAATCATGGAGTTGAACTGATATTAGTTCAGATATCTGAGGTCCAAGAGATTGTATATTATATATTATTGTATATCTTGTACCAACATGTTTTACATGTCACTGATTAACTTGAAAGTTGTATTATATTCCCATGTGCTTTGATGGAACAACAAGATCTGCTTTTGAAATATGAGGATTGTTTTCTTAAACAGAAGTAAACTTATGGTTGTGACCACCAAGTCATCAAACTGAGGTTTCATGACCGACAAATCCAACACCTTTTCTTCTGAGTTAAATAGCTAACTAGGAAAGATGGAAAGACTGTTAAGTTATGCATCCCTGATTGTCTACCCCTGTTATCGTGTCTGTCTATTTGTGTTTATGCGTCCGAAGGAAAACCTGTTTATCATCTGTTTGTATTACTAGTGAGGTTTAGTTTCAATACAAGTACAAATACCCTGCCTTTTTGCAAAAGATTGACATTTCTCACCCTGTGATTGCCTTTAGGTTGCCTTTGTTTTCTGACAGTTTGAAGATCTAACCCTTGCAGCTGTCGTTGTAACTTAGGGATAGGGTTCCCTATTTTTAAATTCTTTCTTATTACTTTCCAAGCATTTGCCCTTTACTTCTATAAAGGTTTGCGTGCATACAGTTCTATGATGAGCAATTCTTGTATGCGACATGTATCATGGTCCTTTTTCTACAAAAACATAATCCTTTGACGATTAGCAATTGTTAGTAAACACTAATTTTCCAAACACTTTCAGTTCAAGGTGAGATTTTCCCGCAAAGTTGTTTTGAATGATAACCATCAGTACAAGTTTCTATGGTGATATCTGCATACCCAGGTCTCAGGACTGAAAGTTCTAAATGTTCTGGTTAACATAACTGAGTATTATCAAAGAGACATGACATATGTTGGATTGTAGTTTGAATTATTAATAAGTTGCCTCAGGTACACATAACCAATGTTTCTTCTTTTTCTTAAACAGACCAGAGGGGAAAGATTATACTGTTCATCGATTAATTTTAGGAACTCATACGTAAGTTTGACTGAGATAATTGTCTCAAAATGTTATTTATCTGTATATGTTTTGGATGTTTCCTTCCTGTTGCTGTATAACTGTATTACATCACAATTTTCAATATGCTTATCTTGGACTACATGAGATTTATCTTTCAGTAAGGGTGGTTTGAAGTGTGCCATTGTGTTATGTAAATGAAAACAATTATAGAATGACTAGTCAGAGTCAAGATCATGTCAATTCTTTGTTCTCTTTGGTATGTTGTGTTTCTTTTTAATTGCTCTTATATTTTTTTATAAACAGGTCAGATGAGCAAAATCATCTTGTAATTGCAAGTGTTCAGCTACCAAAAGATGAAGCACAGTTTGATGCTAGTCATTATGATCAAGATAAAGGAGGTAAACATGATCCCTCCCTAACCACTGTTGCTTTAATAGTGATCTCAGTACATTACTTTGAATCATTACATTATTTTACCTACTAACCTGGTTTAATTAATGAGGGGTTGCTTTCATTGTGTATCTGTAACACCAAGTGTTCTCAAGAACTACTTGACTGATCTTCATGTGCATTTGATAGGGAATCACTGCTGCTTGGGAATTTTTTTCCTATTTTACGAATTTCAACATTTTAATTTTACAAAAATTTTTTGAATGTTTCCATAAAGAACTTCACCCAAAAGCTATGTTATGGTGAAGGTTAGGGCTTAGATTCTGAGTCAACGCCTGTTCTTGGACCTCTTTTATGAGTGATTCTTATAAAAAATATTTGCTTGTGATCTTGAGGAGGTTTATAGCCTTACTGCAGGGACTATACAACAGTCTTGTTCGTGAGGAATGTATTAGTATGTGTGGTAAACTACATTCATGGTATCTTTTGTGCATACAGTGCATACCGTTAGATATACAGGGAGGTCAAAAACAATGGGTGCAATTAATTGCTTGTAGTATTGGTTCCATGCATTTGCCAATGTCTTTGGATGGGATTTCAGTGGGTTTAATCAGTGTTTGCTAAATATGTATATAATTCCTAGAGCTTATGTTATAATATGCAGTTCAGAGATTGTATTTGTGTTTGGACTGGACAACCAGGCTTCATTACTTTACTTAGAGCTCTAGGGCGTGGTTTTCATGAATCCTTCCTGTTGAGTATTGACCCAGTCAATTTTCTATTTTGATAGTATTAAATAAATACTATCACATGCATTTTCAGGTTTACTACATAAATACAACTAGTTATTTCTAGAGAGAACTTTACTTTAATTTTTTGTGACGTGCAGTTTTCCTGAGTTTGACACGAAATGCTACTGTTCTGTTGTATTTACAGAATTTGGTGGGTTTGGAAGTGTTAGTGGTAAAATAGATATTGATATCAAGATAAATCACGAAGGTGAAGTCAACAGGTAAATGGGTAAACTAAAACATTTCTACATGTAAGAATTTTGCTCAGTGAACAACCTCTAACAGTCTCTTATTTACATTTAAAAACCCTGATTGCGATCATGATAACTGTCTAAGGCTGTAAAATATCCTTTGTATCTATTGACATTTTGTTAATGGTATTTGAGTTGGCCCCATTTTGTGTGTCTGCAATGCTGGCCAGCCATCCATCTCTATTAAAACAGGACACTGCTATTCTTAAGATTAATTTTTCCTTTCATTCACTGTGTGCTTTCTTCCTCAAACATAGTTTATAAATTTTTATTTCCACCTGCCATTATACTTGTATTAATGAGTATACATATATATGAGATACTACATATATCTGACACTGACGAAGGGTTAAGGCAAAACGGAAAAAAAATGAATGAATTTCCCCTAACCCACTACTGGGTTTTTTTTTTGATACCAGGGACTTTGACAGGTGCCTTGAAAATTTGCAACATTGTGTTGAAAACACAATTAAAACCTTTTTTGTATGAAACACGTATCAAAAGTAGCCAGTTGGAAGCTACAAAGGAGGAAACAAAAAGAATATGAATAAACAAAGCATTGGAAGAGTGCAAGTGTTAAAACTCTTTTTACTTGCAAAGTACTGATTTTACTTTCATGTAGACAATAGACTTGCATGAAATGGTGATCTAACTGTGCCAATTATTCAAAAATTCTCATCCTTTTACATTTTGGCACATTGTAGATTTTCTAGTAAATGTTGGCCTATGTTTTCAGCATAATGTCACAAATTTTGAAGGCAATTCTCAAGTTTTGTGCTACAAAAAGATTGTTCAAGGCCTTCAAAAATTCATGAATTTCCCCTTACCCACTTCTGGCCTTGTATGCGATTATATGGTAAAATTATAGTATATATGATATAATGAAGTATACTATAATGTATTTATAATTCTTCCTTGCTTAACCTGCTTTGTTGTGACAGAAGTGGGGCAAGTTCTAATTATTTAAGTCAAATGCTTGGTAACCTGAAACAGTAAATGTGCATGTTCTTTTGGCACCACATGATTTTCTGCATGCTGAAGAGTAAACATTGTTCAAAGAAATAATTAGCCATTCATTACTGATGTTTAATACTTAAGTTGTTTTTGTTTGATACTTATGTTCACATATGTGTTATACTTTGGTTAACTCTTCTCCAATATGGTACATGTGCCCAGAAAGCTTTGTCTAGTTTTTGAAAAAATAAGTATGTCCAGAAACATTTGATGCTAATAGAAAATTATTGTGTCAAAATTAATACTTTGATCTCATCTTTTAGAGCAAGGTATATGCCACAGAACCCTTGTGTTATAGCCACAAAAACACCATCATCCGATGTCCTTATATTTGATTACACAAAGCATCCATCAAAACCAGGCGAGTGTGAAATTTTTGATTAATGTTATTACACTGCTGAGGATTCCATTGAATATTAGCATATTCATCGTTATGTTGCTTTTATTTGCTAAAACTAAAATAGCAGATGGGGAAAGCATGAGGTATTAGATAGAGAATGTGTAGTTCATTGCATCTGCTCCCAATTGAAACATCTTAACAGAGCTGCAAGATCTAATTGAAAGATTACCAATCCCTCAAGTCATGTAGGCTGGCTAAAGAGAGACCATGACATACAAACTGTACTGTTGCAAGCTCGGCCAAAGATTGCCATCCCTTGAGTTGCCAAGGAATGTGGCTGCTGTGCAGTGGACGTTGAAATGCATTGCTTCAGGGTTACTTTGTGGCTAGTTTTAGCAGGTAATGGAGTGCATGAGTTCTGAGATAAGGTCCTGAGTTTGTATTAACTTGAAGGGAAATAGTACAGCTTAGTTACATTTGATAGTTACAAACAGCTCAACATTGATGTTGTGGGTATGAAAAGCATTATATGTTGTTCATGGATATCATTACCATCTTATCCTGACCAAGCTGCTATGAACTAGCAGATCTGGTAACAAATGAGAGGTAGATTAATCTTCTCTTTAGCCAAAACAAATGTAGTAAATATCTTTTACTTTATAGTTGGACTGGGCAGAGACATACTTAATCCCTAGTACAATGCTTTGGTATTCTCATAGTGAATTACCACAATCACCTATTTTTAATTCATTTTATGTGCTAGATTTAAATTCTGGATGTAATCCTGACTTACGACTTAAAGGACATTCGAAAGAGGGGTATGTAATATTGGAAAAGAAATAGTGATTTCTGTGCTGCATAAGTATTAATTCTTGAGATTGCACCATAGTTGTACATTGTGAATTAGGTACAACATTTTCAAAGATAGATATAGATATTGAGGAGGTCATATTTGGATCAAAGAAAGCTCAGGTTTTTGTTCCTGAAAATTTCATTCGTTTTCCTTATACAAAACATTTAATAGCATTAACCCAGAGCTTCTCTAAGAGTCAATTATTTGATTGCTTGTAGATACAAAATCATGTTGCTTGTGAACTTGTGTGTCACAAAACACCCATGCAACTGTGATGGAATGAGTCACATTCTTTGACCATTTTTTCAGCCGTTTTGCTCATGAAACCCCAAGCTGCAAATTAGATAATTAATTATTAAATATTATAATGTTACGCTTCATATAGCTAATATGTTTTTTGATAGATGTGCTTGACAGCATCAGTGTCTTTAGTTTGAGTTTATTTTATGTATTTTAAATGCTTCTATGCACATTGCACTTTAGAAATAAGTAAAACAGTCTTTGTAATGTTGCTGATCTGAGTGATCAAATGAGTGATGCGTTCATTTCATTTCTTTTTCAGGTATGGACTGTCTTGGAATCCTAATCTAAGTGGAAACCTTCTTAGTGCTTCTGATGATCATGTAAGTTTGTTTGCATTGTTTTGTAGCTCATTTGCGCTAGTATCTAAATTTATTATCCGTATTCATGTAACCTGTCCTAATCCACAAAAGTCAAGGCAACACAATGCCTATTGTAAAGAATAACACTTAAGTGAATGGGTTTGTGGCCTGTTTGTAGAGTATTTAGTAACATGTGAATTGCAACAAATAAATTGAATCAGACTGCTTATCATTTACATGTTTTTAATCAACCGTGGTTACTTTTGTGTCCCTTATTTTTTTCTAGACGATTTGCTTGTGGGACATAAGCACAGCTGCAAAGGTATGCCCCTGAATAAGTGGATTTAGCACAATCAAAATTTCATACCAATTTACAATTTTTTTACAGTTGTAGAATTTAATGAATATTTTGCGACATTTAGCAAGCCTCTCTTCCAAAGATACCTTGCCAAGTTATCCGGAAGTCCATCATGCAAGTACTCTTCACAACTAATTTGTGTAGTGTCAGGAAATTTTGTATTTAGTGCAAGGCATTTAGAGGTTAGCTTGTATGAAGTGACCGTCTTCAAACATTCCCATTCACATTTCTATTGCTGTAGGGAGGAGTTATTTTAGATGTGACCAATATTTCCTTCACTAAAATGGTTTGATTCTTTTACAATATACAATCAGGTGCTGCATTATCATTTGGCTTTTTCTTTTTTGTTGTCTTTTCGTCACCTTCACCTTTCTAGTATTTAAAGCTATCTTTAAGTTGCACTTCCAGTGGCACACATGCAAACGTGCAAAGGTATGTGCTCTTGAGTATACACTGGGTAGTATTGGTTTCTTCTTGTATCATATCGACTTTTAAATTTTCCCTTTAGGACACAAAAGCACTTGATGCCTCAAGGATCTTCACAGGACATTCTGATGTGGTGGAAGATGTGTCCTGGCATCTATTACATGAAAGCTTATTTGGATCTGTAGCTGATGACCACAAACTGATGATGTAAGCAAAATAATATTATTTTGCATCTATGAAGTGACTGTTGTATTGCATAGGTATACACTCGCTTTTATACTAGATTGTACAGTTTCCGCAATGAACTGCATTCATTTCTGGTCAGACGGTCACTGTTGAACCGCAGCTGAATTGTAGGTCTGGTTTAAGGTTATGAAAGAAAGGTTTTGTTACCCTGATCTAGTCCCACTGTCAACAGTGTGCTCGGAGGTCAAAGTCCATGGAAAGGCTATGATAGTGAGAGTTTGCTAATTTGAATGAATGGCTTCTGACGTTAGCTGGTGTGTAATTGACATCTCAAGTGTTGTCAAGGACAAGTAGAGTGGATATCAGCAGTGATTCAGTTCTTGTCGAAACCTAGATACTACAAGTTTATCTTGGTGTTAACATGTGTCTCTTATTTGTTCCCAAATGTTTTCAAAATTGAAATTTCGTTTCTTCCATATGAAAGATGCCACATTTTGTGCACTTGATGACGTGAACTATATCCTTTGTTGTAACCTGGGAGTTTCGGTGTACCCTATTCAGCATCTTGAATGGTACTGCATTTATTCATGCAGAAGTATGATACCTTGTTAACTTTCCTTAATTTTCCTTTCCTTTTTGCTTCAATTAGATGGGACACAAGGAGAGGGAGTAATAACAAGCCAAGTCACACTGTGGAAGCACATACAGCAGAGGTACAGATCTTTATTATTGTCTAGCAAATATGCTCCAATAATTGAAAGAGATTGAATTTTTCCATGTAACCTTTTCATTCCTAATTTAAAGAACCACGTAGTAGTTGTATTCAATTCCTAAAAGTAATATATTAACAAAGCGATTGTATTAACACCCTATCGAAGCAAGTTACGAAAAACTGCGGGACTTAGAAATTTATGAAAACATGTTCTATTTTGCAGACCAATGTTAGGTTATATAATTTCAGCGCCATTGCGGTTGTTTGGGTGCATGCACAATATATTGTTGAACTGTAGAAATCACGTACGTACTGTATACAAATGAAGCTAGAAAAGGCAACACTTGATGGGCACCACTTTGTAAAGTGAATGAACAGTGAATGTTCGATCAGTTGCCAAACTACTGTATTATACGTAAAGAACAGAATATTTTGCGTACGCTCTTAAAGTTAGTTCAATTTCAAGCACAACAACGTAAGCTGCCTGCGTTTTGTACTGTCGGTGACCTAATTTTGTTTTGATTGTCGGTAAGCATGATGCTGCAGAAATATATTTTGTTGGGATTTTTTTAAGCGTGTGTTGTTTTAGGAAAGGATATTCTTTGTTTGCATAGCATTAAGATTTCTAATTTTTTATTTGTGTATCATTTGCAGGTGAATTGTTTGTCGTTTAATCCCTATAGCGAGTTCATATTATCAACAGGATCAGCTGACAAGGTACGAGTATAATTAATGTCTCGCGTCCATGAAAAAGTAATATTTTTGTTCTTTTACTCACGGACTTTTACTCACGAAATGAAAACTACTAGTTTTGGGGGGCGTTGGTGTTGGCTGTGGCGTTGGCTACCAGATGTAAGATGCAAGAATGATGTCTAGTTTTTATGGTGTTTTTACTCGTCATTGTTAAAAGTGTTTGTCATAGATATACTCAATTTTGCATATTCTTTCCGAGCAGACTGTTGCACTTTGGGATCTAAGAAACTTGAAATTAAAGCTTCATTCCTTCGAGTCACACAAAGACGAAATATTCCAGGTAGACTTTCCATACTTTGGTTTTTACCAATTATATTATTGCATCATATAACACGTATTATCTGTAGTGAAATTTAAATACAGTAACGCAGCCACAAACTTTACTTTGCTTTATTGTGCACATTTATAATCGCGGTGCTCTGTATCGAAACACTGATCAATTCACAATATGGAGAACACGCGCAAAATATGACCTTTAGATTTTCAAGGCAGCGGTGTTACGAGCAATGCTAATTCTCACGGAATTGTGCAGAGATTCTTATGTTGTTTGCATGATACAGCTTTAACTGTACATTAGCATTCTCTTCATTGCAAGTAGCGGACTGTATCGGTCATTATGCTTCACCATTTCTCTTCACGCAATAATCGGGGATCTGCTTCATCCAACTGAGAAGCTATACAGTGTTTAGCGTGAAGTTTGAGTGTCATAGCGTCTCTTGTGCAACAGCATTTAATCACTTTTCTACATTGTTGTAGGTTCAATGGTCCCCACATAATGAGACAATTTTGGCTTCAAGTGGGACTGATCGTCGCCTCCATGTATGGGACCTTAGGTAAGAAACATTGTTTACTACTATGAAATCTCTAGGGAGTTTGGTATTGTGGTGAGCCAGTTTGCCACCGGATATGCAAGCGCAGTAAGAACTACAAATACAAATTAAAACTACGATTGAATTTCTCAATCCCCTTCAAACTGTTATTTATATACGATTGGCATGTAGAGTGTATATGATCGCTAACGTTGCACCGCCTTTTTACGTCTGCAGTAAAATTGGCGAAGAACAGAGTGCAGAAGATGCCGAGGATGGACCACCAGAATTACTGGTTAGTACACAGTTAATAAAATAGAAACTAGTAAATTGTAGACCGTGGCTTTCAACTATATTGGGTTGAGACTACTGTTCACATTCTCGCATTTTGGGGGTATTCCGTTCTGAGTTTCTCTTGATACCTAATAGTTTGTTTTTTCTTCAGAGGTAGTGAACACCGAGATTGCCGCGTGTACAGATAGTATTTCTAAATCCCCATGAAAATTGATACTAAATGCCTGCTTTGTAGGACGGTATAAAACAAATATTCAGTTAGTAAACAAGTACACTTATATTTGGACGTAAAATTAATCTAACTTATGCAGAACCTATCCCTAAGTTATCTGACAGCAATTTATGACATTGTTTGTGTTTTGAAATTTCTATAAACATGTTAAGCATCTTACTAAACATAGTAAATATTAGAATTTACAGGGCACATGCTGATATCATAAATGCAATTCTTTTTTCCCTGAACGAAATACTGGTTACAGCTACGCCATGAGTGGGACGTAGATCCAATAGACATCCTTTCTTTCGTAAGGGTTCGAGGCACGTCGCTCGATTGTATAAGGAATATTGATATTAAACGAGGTTATGCTTGGCAGTAAAGCCTTATTTATTGTCAATTTGATCAAAGTGTTCTCTGCAAGCAGTCATGGTTGGAGAGCACAAGATAATGATTTTTTGTTCTATTGCTATTTTGTTTAGTTTATTCATGGTGGACATACCGCAAAGATTTCAGATTTTGCTTGGAATCCAAATGAACCATGGGTAATATGTAGTGTCTCTGAAGATAACATCATGCAAGTGTGGCAGATGGTAAGAATGGATGGATTTGTATGTTGATTCTGAACAAAAATCACTTGTACCTTAGCAATGCCAATAGTGAAAGCTTAGTTTTAAGTCATGATTTTGGTTAAGCTTTAAATTTAGAATTGATTGTATATTGAGTACACATATGACCATTTTGGTGACAACAGTCTCCCTCATTACGTTTACCCAATAAAGGAGATCACTAGACCCCAGCAGGGTTAAAAACAAGACTTGTCAAAATGCAGAAAAGCGAGTCAACAACCATCTAGCAACGAAAAGTGTGCTGGCTGTCTGGCACAGGCAGCAGAACTAGTGCGGCACAGACAGCAGAAATAGTGCGGTAACGTCAGTACTTGTGGGTGAACTTACTCCTCGAGGGCAGTTAATATTACCATTGTTTTGGTTTCTGGTTAGCTTGTCACTCATTTCATTCACTGTGCAGGCATAAAGTAACTGTGGTAATGTTTTCTCTTTTTTCTTTCTCAGGCTGAAAATATTTACAATGATGAAGAGTTAGAGACAGCGACAGCCGATTTGGAACCTGCTGCCAGCTGTGCCGTTTCATCGTCTACTTCTTCTTAGGCAAAAGAACAGTAGAATTGTTATCTCTTAGGGAAATCGTAGACCTAGGAAGCAGTACTAGTGACAAGGACACTGGTAGAGCTATGCAGATGACGTCTACGTAATTGCCATGGTTTTCTGTGATGAATGACTCTTGACGTCAAGGCTGGACAACATTTGGCGGATGCCTTCCCTGTTTGGTGCTATTGCCTAACATGCATAAACATCTGTAAAATTTTAAGGGCGTCTGTTGCTACAATAAATGCCATTACCTGGGATTGTTGTTAGTTGTTATCTCTGTAGTGGTTTGCAATGTAAACAGACTTTGACACTGGAAGGTGTTATATGACCACGTTCTCTAGCTTGTGATAATGATGTATTGCGACTAGTCTTGTTGTACAGTGACGGCATCCGAACGAGTGCTAGACTTGATAATCTCGTTTTCACGCCGTCGGAAGTAAGCCCTTTATGTTGTTTGTTGTAAGTTGTAATTGTTTGTGCTCGGTGTTTGCCAAACAGCGTATATTTTTATTTCGTAAAATTAGGTTGCGTAACTATATATATGTATATGCTAATAGCACATAGGTAGAAAATGGTTGAAATAATTGAGTTCGTATGTCTTTAGTTCACGAAAAGCTTTGCTTCACGTGATACTATCTATATATATCCCAAAATATATCCCATCGGTGAGGTAACTTGGTTTTGATCAATCAATGTACATGGGTATTGATAGCTTGGATATTTTTAGCTTGAATGATTCAGACCGAGTGAGAACTGAATTATGCTCAACTTGTGTCCAGGTAATGTCAATGTGAGGATGAATTTACTTTCTTCGCAACGCCTTCATGGAAGTTCCAATTTTCGTTTTCACTCTCTTGAGACACAATATGAGCATAAGCATGAATGAATATGCTAGCAACATACGGTATGGTTGGCTTTGTCTTGTACAGGCTAAATGTGTTCCTTAATAGAAGAGGTTTTTTTTCATAACATTCCATGACTTAAGGTCACCTCACCTGACTCAGTCCTAAGAATCTGGCACTGTATGAGTTCTATTGACATAAGGCTACTCTCGAGTCCTAAATAGTCGTCGTCGTCCTTCGCCCCTGCCCGAATTTTCTACTCAGGACATTGTTATTCTAACCCCATCCCCACCCCCGGCTAACTAACCCCTTTGTCAGCGTGTCTTCAAACAAGCCCAGGGTCAAAATATTTTGCTGTTTATGTTGCAAGTCCTAAAGCTGTCACAGACGAAAGTTTCCTTTTTCTGAGATGTTTTGTGTTCATTACAACAAAGTATGGTATCACCACCCGGTCTTGAACATTCCTTTTTTGAACGTACGCCAGTGGTAATGGGGACAATTGAACGTTCTACACTTGAAGTTTGCAGTAAGACTTGCACTTTATGGAACCTAGCTTCTTGTTAAGTTGCTTCTCTTTGAATTCTTTTCATGTTGCCGGTAGAAGTCGACTAAGCCTCTCCACTGCATTTAACGGGTAAGCTGAAAGGATGAGCAAAACAGATTAGGTACTTTTGGAAAGTTTTGAACCGTCTTTCATTATAACATACCTTTATTTCAACCGTTCCCAACGCAGAAGTCTTACTGTCCCGTTGCATAGAGGCCCCGGGCAAGGTTGTTTCGAGCTACCCGATTTAAACTTTCAATTGATTAATTCTATTTCTGGTATGGTCCTCTTGTCAAAGACCACGTTGTCTCCGATGGCAATTGTGGTAACGGAAAGAGGTAGATTGATTCCTTTCATCTCAGATATGGCAGGAGACTTCGGTTTTCTGCCTGAAGGTGAACGGACACAACCATGCACAATTTAAAATTTAAAGTTACTTAGCATATAAGCGGACGCGCACACTTGCAAGTAGTATTGTTTATGCAGAGAAATTGACATAAAGTCAGACAGAGATCAGGTACTACTATGAAACAGAAACGAGTTCAGAAGACTCACCAATTAATTGTGTATGATGTGACTATATGATGCACCTTGCAATTTCTCTTATATGACTTATTATTCAAATAGTGGAGGAAATCATGGGATCCCCTTTGGCTCCATCTCTTGCTAACACATTTATGAGCTACCTTGAAAAGTGCTTCTTCACCAAATGCCCTTCTAAATTCAAACCTATACTATATTATAGGGTTGTTGATGACAATTTATTTAGGGATAGGGAACATATTACCCTGTTCCTAGAATACATTAATAGCCAGCACCCTAACATTAAGTTCACTTCTGAAATTGAGTCAGAAAACTCCTTACCGTTCCTCGATGTCCTGGTTAGCCATGAAGGTACCTGTTTCGTTACCAGTTTGTACACAAAAAAGACATTTACTGGCCGTAATACTCATTTCTCTAGTCTAGCCCCAAATAACTACAGAAGCAATCTAATTAGTGTCTTGGTGCATCGAGCGTTCCACATATATTCTGCGCATCAAACCTCCCACGAGGATATTGTTCGAATTAAGAACATACTGAAAAATAGTTTTCCTATTGGCTTGACTGACTTTGCTATTAAATCTTTTTTGGATACCTTTTTATGTAAGCATCAGGTAAATTTGGTTCAGGCTCACAGCTTAGCATTTCAAACGTTTTAAGCCTAAAACTATGCTTACCTTATGCTTAGGTCTTGCTTTCAAAAAAGTAACTTCACTAAAACAATCAAATCATAGACAGTACAGAAATTCGAATACTTTGAAAGTAGAGGAACATTTTTTCTGCTATTAAATATGAGCAATGATAAGAATTGGCTTCTCTGTAGTGGTTTCTTTTGTTTGTGAGGGAACGAATTATTCAATTTTGATACTACAATAGTTGATATTGCACTCTACAGTTACGAAAATACAAGTTTCCTGAAACACAATGCCATAAATTTTCTGGCTGAAATCATAGTTAAATGTTATTAGGAA
This sequence comes from Chironex yamaguchii, assembly GCA_024741275.1. Taxonomy (NCBI): domain Eukaryota; kingdom Metazoa; phylum Cnidaria; class Cubozoa; order Chirodropida; family Chirodropidae; genus Chironex; species Chironex yamaguchii. The sequence continues at coordinate 16,717 of JANTCA010006895.1, forward strand.
GAAGAGAAAAGTCTGAAAAACGGTCTTTTTCTTTAGTGAATTGAGACCTCAAAGGTATGCTTGGCTTTTTTAGGCTGCAAGATATGCTTGTGATATGCTTAAATTTTCATATGTTTTCAGCCTCAATAAGCGTTATGCTTAAAACAAAAAGGTGTAAATTTGAACCTAAGCACCTTGCTCTTCAAGAAACTGAAACACCACTTTTCATTTGTATCTAGGGGGTATAGTTTACATTTTAGAACCAGAATATGCAGTCATTAAACAGTGGTATCAAGGTACGGATTCAGTCGTTTTATCGTCTTAAAGACCGCTTTCCAGCTCTCAAGTGCTCTACTGTAGCGTACAAATTTCAGTGCTCAGGCTGCCATGCCTCTTACTGTGGTAAAACGTCGCATAACTTAACTACACACTGCAGGGAGCATATGGGTTTTAATAAAGTGGGTCGAAAAAATACAGACGAGTCCATCCGCCATTTTGAATCACTTTTTTGTTTGTTTTTATATCCCACATTCCTGTGCTTTTCCACATTGTTGTTTTCACTAAAAATTTGCTTTTCTTCTTTATTGTATTCTGTCAATATAAATACTTCTACAATTTATTGCAAGATCAATTCCTGATGATGAAGAATGGAATGTCTTTGACACGTTTAGAAATAATTATGGCCTTTTTAATGACGCGTTTTCTTCGTCATATACAACATGTTAATCGTCGCAATACTTGTACTTTGTTTCTTAATCAAACTTCGTTTTCCTGCCAATACATCAATTCACCTGTTGTTGAGTTTGGTCTATAGCTGGAATAAATCAGAGGATCCAAGCAAGCACCGTAACCCTGGTAGAGCTTTTGTGTCGAATATGTGACGAACAACACCAGCGGAAATGTGGTTGTGTGCCCTCAGTCACTTGTCGATTCCATTTGCGCATTACACTTCAAATTTGAGTTGCTTAGTGTTAGCAGTGACCCTAAACATGTTTCCGATATTTATAGTTAGCTGATTCTTGCATACACTATTTAGGACATCCAAATTACACGCATAACGGATTTGCAGTGTGGCTGGTATGTCACACCACTATAATCTGCGTGCGCAGTGAGATTTTATTGCTCGGCATTGTTAACATGCAGTAGAAAAGTATAATAGAGGTTCTAAACATGGGCCATATGGAACACCAAATTTTAGATAATTTTTCCATGAATTTGGTCATTTATATTTTAGTATAGTTTCCTGTCTTGCATTATGCAGAGGGCATGCTTTGACATATCAACTGTACGGAAATACTTTTTTTCGTAATAAATACTTTGCCTTTATGTGAACAAAAGTAACATTTGTTTAAATTTTTTCCCTGACACTTTTATTAGGGGCGCTTTTCTCAGAAAAATCATTTCGTAATCCTGGAAGCAGTGTACATTAAAACAAGTTTAGCATATGAAAAATATTAGATTTTCACAAAATACAGTACAAAACACTTCGCGGCTTTACTCTAATCGTTTGAATGTTAGATTATAGACATCCTCTCACTACTTTGGAAAATGAACACGAGAAGCAAGCTAGATAGCAATAATGAATGAGTGGGAAAAAGTACAAGACTGAAGATGAAGACGTAGAAAAGAGTCGTTGTGAACTAAATACTATTTCAAACGGAACAGTTTATTCGATTTATTCGAAAGTGGTCAGGAGTTCTATGCTAACATGAAAGATGTTTTCAGTGACTATCCAGATTTTCGACGAGCAATGCAAGTAGCAGCACTCATTTTTTGGCTTATTGATGTATGCGGGATTGGATTAAATTCCACCTGAACCACAAAGCCACCTCAAATTTGAGAAGTAGTCGATGAAAGAATCAAAATAAACGTTATTAACCATACAAAGAATGAAGACAGCGCGTCTGGATTGTCTTGGACTCAAGTATGGCGTTGATCCGTCTGTCATTAACAGGGATCAAATGCTACTCTATCGAAATTAAAACGCTCCCCTAAGACATTTCTTTTCCAAGAGCTGGAAAGGTATGTTAAGGAAAATTATATGGTTTCACAAGAGACAGACATTTAACATAAGCATCACCGGATGTTTCCATTGACGTGAATCTAGAATTTGTTTTAATTTGTTTAGTTTTGATAGTGACTCCTATCTAATTGGTCATTTAAATCAACTTATAATGAAACTTTCTAATCTATGTAATCTATCCATGTATGAAGAGTGCACTTTAAGCCCTAGATCCTATGCAAGAAATGAGAAAATTACTTTGGGAACATGTGTTTTGATACAAATTGGAAGCGGATAAGCACCTATATACACGCAGACGACATTCATATGCATTGCCCACTGCAGCACGGGTACCGAGAACTTAAAACAGAGGTAATGCTTTTGATATTGCAAAAAGATAAGGCCAAAGTTCCGTACCAGTCAAGAGACCATATGATGAGGTTGATGGCTACACCCTTGGGTAAAGTAAATGTAGGTAATGCTCTTGCTTTCAAATCGCTTTTTGTTGCAAATAGTTCGTGTGGATCCCGGGATTATCTTGTTTTCGAACGACTTGTTTGATGGTATCCTTTTTAAAACAATCATTGAATCAGAAACTCTTACATCTCTTCCGCCTGTTGTAAGAAAGTTAATTTCTTTAAATGAAATCAAGCATAAAACTCAAGAGAATTAAGAAATGCTTGATTTCGATTACCCAAATGATGCTTCAGACGACGCTAACAGAACTTGTGTGACAATCCGTTTAGCAGCCAAAAAAAGTCGAAGACGAGACCAGTCGAAATTTATCACAGAGTGACTTGAGCAATTCCAATGAAAACCTTCATGATGCCGCCATGGTCGCTCAGCCTGATGAATCCAAGATTGAAACCACTTGGTTGGACATGGCTCCTTTGAGTGACCTGCGTCACAACCCTGATATCAACAAAAATGCCATATGCCTTGATTTTGTGGATACAAGCGAGATTTTGCACGGCTACCTGTGTCATTTTAGAGATCTAGCGCAGAAAAGTATAAAGAAGCGTATTTCAAGCAAAACATAAACTTCAGGAAACGATTTTTTGAATTGATATTGATTGTCTTAAATCTTGTTGCGTTTTGATAAACGCTTCCCTTCCGCTCTGACTGTTTGACTTGTAACTCCAAACCTCTTAAGACCCTCATCAAAACTACTGTTAAAATGGGGTACCTCACCAACTTTTGGGAATTTTGAGAAAACATTGCCCCACCCCGTTCTTGCTTTTTGAGCAAAATATCCACCTCCTCCAGGTATTTCACTCATGCTTGTTATTGTCGATCAGCAAACATAAAACTTCTGTAGACCGAACATTTGATGGCCTTAATTCAAGAACACTAAGATTTAACGGATATATGTCACCTATATGTGATTGTAGGACAGCGATGTGTGAGAAAGTACTGGAGAACACAGTTGACGAGCTTTGATGGGTAGCAACAGTTAATGACCAAATGATAATAAACACAAGAAAGGAAGCATGGTTTCTTTATTTTGCTTTTCCATCATAACAATCCTTATTACTTTAAGATATACTTCAAAGCAATTATTGTGGCACAAAACTAGAAAATTTTTGAAAAACATAACTAAAAGCTTTTTTCGTTTGACACGTTCCAGAGTATGAATAGTCACAAAGGAAAGTATAGATATTTTGCAACCTTTTTATCAGAAACATGAACCGTAAACATGCGATTCTGCCATAAGCCAATATTTACTAGAAAATTCACAATTCGGCAAAATGTATAATTTCTTTTCTATGATTGCCTCGCTTCGATCTTTAAGGTGACTTTTAGGTATCTATTAGAATAGTCTATCAATCCTTTAAAATTTGTCGTAACATTTACATTCTCATCTGCAAACGCTTTTGTCCTGCATCCAAGGACGGCATAAATGGAATGATAACACAAGCTCCCAGCAGCTGCATTGATCGTTTAGGAATACGCTATACAGCAATGCAATTTAAATGCTTAGTAAGTTCAGTTTAACTAAACACAACAGTCACCAGTTTACATTAAAATTAACCAAAGGGCATCACCAAAGGAGGATTTAATGTGTCGATGTGAATGCTCCAAACCTTTACGAAAATATAATGTCAAATAATGCTTACAAGGACAACGTTGTTTATTACATTGCAGGAATCACAGTTAGGAAAATGCTTGTCAACTATTGTTCACCATGTGCAAGAAGATGAGATAGTTCACCGAATGGCAAAAGCTCCTAGTACACGTTCTTTCGTTGACTTCGTATAAGACAAGCTAAGACTTGACACAAAAGACAGGGCACTATAAAGCAGTAATCAGCACCCACCACTAGCACAGGGACAATCTTCATATTTAAAAGATAAGATTTCGATTGAACATCTCACTTAGTAGAAAATGCTTTGCATCGAGACTCGTCTCCAGCAGTCCAAATTGAGAAGGACTGACTATGTGATAAAAATAGGTGATAATAGCATTGCCCACATTTCTCTTCAATGGTATGCTCCACACTGCCATAAGCGAATGCTTACGCAGAAACAAACAAAAATGAATGCACCCCCACACGCATAAAACCGTATGATTTCTACTCGTAATACAATGATATCAAGATCGTTTATTAAACCTGATGTTTCTGAATTTTACATCAGTTTAAACATAGACAGCGAATGTAAAGTACGAAATTGCAAGACTTCCATGCAATATGTTTTGTAGTTTATTACATTGAGCTGAAACGACCCTTCTTTAATTGCATAATTCTCAAAAATAAAGCATAACTTGTAAATATTTGACAAAAATATGAATACAAGCTGACGCATTATTACCGCTTGTAAAATTTGTCAGCACACAGTTGTCGAGTACGTTTTTTGCTTAAATTCACATCCAACCGCAAAATGTGGAAACTTGCTTGGATCAAACCCCAAATGCCAGGTGCCAGCAGGTTTTGTTGCACAATTTATCCTCCGGGATGAGCCAATTCTATTTTTGCCTTGACAATTTATTAACCGTTGTTTAGTTACTTATCAATGATCACCTTTGCCGATCAGTTATAGTTACGAGAATCACTCTTCAACATCTTTTTAATAAAATTGTGAAAACTGACAAGCTGGGTGACGACACACTAAAACTTTTAAATTTCAGCCATTTATTTTAATGTTGAACAATCTGCATACGTTTTATCAGCAAATACTAAGATCTTAACATCTGAAACCTCATACATCTCAGGAGAAAGTAGCAGCTAACTACAAGCTCAGTTTTAACACGTTCATTTATGTCTCACATTGAGACAATCGTAGCACATTGCGACCATGACAACATATTTATCAAGCTGATCCACGTTAGTGCATTTAACAAGATTAGATCAATGCGTAGTTTAATTAGTAGATTAATGCAAAGTTTAGATTAATGCATAGTTTATGCGTAGGATCTCCTGTCTCCTTATCTTCCCACATCATTTTGATGTATAGGCCGGCACCCATCTCTTTCTTCTCAGCCCTTGGGCCACACAGCTGTGCAAAGAATGCTACAGGGGGCCGACCCACTAGAAGTACTGTGTTTAACTTTCATAATCTATCCCGTAAATGGTAAGTGTTAAACAGAGAAGCATTTAGTACCATTTTTAAAATCTTTGGTATGATCCGGTCGTGGATTCGTACCTACAACCTTCAGCACGCAAAGTGAGCACTCTATTTAAATTACTTTGAAGCGCGGCCTAATTAAAAAGCCCTCTCGTGAATCTATCCCTGTAAAAAAGCTCATAGATGCTACAAATGAAAAAATGCTACATTAAAACACTCCAAAAAAACCTCTTGTACATATATTGACAGTCAGCATATCTATTCATTCAACAAAAAGTGCCTTGCTTTCCGAAAGTTGGACTGAGTATTCTTTATTTCAAAATGGACAGTTTTTTTCGATTGTTCATGAAGACTAAAAAGGGATAAGGAACTGCAGTTGCAGTGGGCATATAATCTACATACTTTATTACAGTTTTCCGTTTGATACTCTGCAGTTGCAATAACTGTACAGGAAGACTATCTATGCCATTCATCCATAGGTATGGATCACAATAGTGTCACTGAGGCAATTGATACCTCCATCCACTTCAGCTGTCAATTAAAAGGTTACTTTGTAAGCACTACGGCCACACTGCAAAAGATATCGGGTCATGTTCTCACAATGCCACTTTTTCAGAAGGAATGAATCAATTAAAAATACCGGTAGAGTTGCATCTTAGATTTTGCGTTTCTCATGCACTGCGATGTGCAAAGTTGATATTGTTTCACTGGCGTTTGATCTTTCTCACTTAAAATATTTTAGAGTTCGTCCTTTGGAATAATGTCTTATGTCCGCGCCTTTGGTAAGTAAGTATGCAACACAGTTAAAGTGGCCACCTAAAAGAGCATAGTGGATTGGAGGCCAACTGTAGTCATCCAATGTATTAACATCGAGTCCTCCTTCTATTAATTTCTTAAGTCGCTTTAACCTTCCTGCTTTGGCAGCAGCATGAATGGACCTGTTACTTTTTTCTCCTTCGCCTTCATCAGAAGATGAGCTACTTGATGAATCAGCACAACCTTTTGATTTTAAACTATGTTCAAATTCCATTTGTGTAAACATTGGTGTATGTAAAGATTCATAGCATGACTTAGATCGAGATTGTCTATGATATCGCTTCATTAGAACAGAATCATCAGTACGAGGATGAACCCATTTCCCATTTGATGCTTTTTTAAAATCGCTATTTTCTTGATGACCATGACGTATACCAATGGAGCCATTAGTGGACCCGTTGTCACTGCCTGATTTGCTGTGTTTCCTGCAGTCGTTTGCTTGTTGATTGCCGTTCTCGACTTTCGAGTAAAGGATACTATCACAAGATGTTTCCCATGGTCTTCTTTTCATGACAACTTTTGATGACTTCTCACTCTCTTTTAAATTACTTTTCTCCTCAGTCATTGACACACGGTGTGACGGTATACGATCTAACGACAATGATTTCGACAAACTCGTTTTCTGACGCTTTGGAATGGATTGGTGATCATCCTTGTTTTCGCTCACAATAGTTATACTCGCATTTTCTGTTTCTAACTCTATTTCCTTCATTTCAGTTCCATTGGAGTCTTTGGATTGGTTTTCGTCCTCTTCCAATCCTTCTATGTCTTCTGAAAATGATTCCCGTAGCGCTGGACTGGCATGCAACATCAGCCTAGAGATTAAGGACTTGCGAAACTCTTCATCTGTCCCAGTTCTACCAACAAACAATGACTTTGCTCTTTGATCCCTTCCCCGATGCTTGGGAGGAGGGGGCAGTTGTGTTTGCTCATAAACTGGATTATAGCTTCCACGCCGTCTACCAAGATAATGACTAGGATCATTTGCTTTCTTATCTGATCCTTTTCTGCTCCGTCGGGGACTTTTTGGTGATCTTCTTGTCTGTATCATGCTGTCACTAACAGAGCTATATCGATCGTTTCTTTTGCTTCCCATTTCACGTGGTGAAGTTGGTAGCAAAGTAGAAGTTACAGTATTTGCTTCGTCAGAGTCAAACTTATCTGGTGTTATTTCGATCCGAATCGGTAAAGTGCCGGCAAAAGACATTGATTTCTTTCGAAATGGTCTATTTGCAAATGGTTCCAATAAGTGTACGTTAGTTGGTGACTCGTCTTTTTTAATCTGAGCCGATACTTGTCTTAAAACATCCGAGTCACTTCGAGTGCGACATAGAGGAGGTGCTACCAATGGAATGGAGGATTTCTCAGAGATCAAACAGTTTTTTATGCTATCTTCCATATGACCGATTGCTTTAAATACGTCGTTACTATGGTCGACATTATTGCTTTCAGATGCCGAAAGGATGTCTCCAACTTCAGCATCTAATTTAGATTGCACGTCCATCTCTTCAATTATATGTTCGTCATTAATTTGCTTCTTCATTGCTTCATCTTTTAGCTCTTCAGTACTATTATGAGCATTGGCTTGCCCCTCACATGCAACCTCTTCAATCAATTCAGTCTTGTTCTGATTAGTGGTGATGTTCTTACTATATTGCTTTTTTATATCTTCCGATTTTAAGTTATGAGTGATAGCATCGTTGGTATGCGTGATATTAATGTTCGGCGTATGCGAAGATAGGGTGATTATTTCCTCGTTTGTATTACGTATCATTGCTTTCTTTTGAATTTTCCTACTCTTCTTATCCTTTGGTATCTTAAAATCATCAAAGTAATCAAGTGAAGTGATTGGCCGTCCTTCTAATCCATGCATAACATTCCAGTCAGGAAACGACACTTGTTTTGCGATCTCCATTAATGCCTTCTTTAAGACATCCTCTTTCTTCAATTGATACATCATGGATCAATATGTGACGATCAGCCGCTCCTAATAAAACAAGATATTACTGATGTATTACTACGTGCAAATGAAAGTTCAAACATTCAAACATAAAAGAAAATATATAGTGAAAATATAGTTGCAAGTCTTTCCATTATGTCTGACACCTCTCAGAGTGCGAACATTCATAAATGTAAGAATTTGAGAAGTTCAATTCAAAAGATAAATTCTGTTTAATTAATGCCAGAAGCATGCCCGGATGATTAAGTAGTTCCATCAAAACAACATATGAAACTGATATGACCTGCGTAATCTGCTTAGTGCAAAACTAATTACAGACAGCATGGAGCGGGCCTTCAGTAAGGTTACGATCCTTGTTAAGACCCGGCCTTTCCAACCAGGAGAGGGCAATTTTTAGGATCATAGGACATTAAACTATTACAAATAAAAATTCCTATCAGACACAGTCTATTACATAGTTTGTTTTATTCAAGGAAGTAAGGCTGAAATTACATAAAAATGGGAATAATTGGAAGGAAAATGTTAGTTTAGGTTGAGAGCTGAAAGTAAAAAATGTGAGAACGTTTTACTTAAAGTAAAAAGGAGATTTCAGCAAAAATACATTAGTCTCAACTAAGTCAACATGAACGGAAAACCTACGGTGGAAATGTAAGCAATATAATAATTCGTCAATACTAGATGTTACAATCTCAGTGTACGATTTGGATAGATGTTACTTATTAGTGTCACATCATTATGGTAGCTGGTTTCAAGAGGGATCCTAGGGGAATCGATAGCGTACACAATACCTCCAGATCAACATTCAAAATCTGGTACACATTCCTTACACAGTAGCAATGACGCTTCTTTTTCTAATGCTTACAGTATAACTAATTTTAGACACAATTATTACACCATGAATGATATTGTTCTGATACCAATAGTTGATTGGATGAAACATAATCTAACGTGTGCAGACAACATGTGAGATTGTGGCTTCCCGTTAAATCAAAGCAAAGTCGCATCTTCCTAACTTCAATGTGTAGTAAATTTCCAGCTCCAAGCATATAAATTCTTCATTGGACAATGATCAATATCTCTTAGTATAAGATTGTTGATTAACTTTATAGGTCTTCCTTGGGGACCTCACATCTTTCGAAGTCCCTTACACCATAAAGCTTTGCTTAGAGCGAATTCGATACATAACTTCCACAATTTCCAAAGTCTTTTTAAATCATTATTCCATAACCTGGAAATATTAATTACTTACCTGATTTGCTAACAGAAGCTTTCTTTTAGGTAAAACAATGTGAAGTTGATTGCATTCGGAACACACCACATAACATGTTTTGGCCATTATCGACTGAAGTGTCTGCCTTATCAATATTATCGATTAACACTATGTACTAAAGGAACAACGTTACCGAAGGTCTTTCAAGTAAGCCATGTTTTTTTATGCTTTTATCATAGTAACTGAGTATTAACCAAATTTATGTTTTGGTAATTACTGTGTCCTACAACATTCCTGTGTCTGCATGCGATTTTTTCGAGCTATTTCAGAATGATCGAATCCCACTGTTCCTTCGCACTAAATTGGTCTCTTTGCATGCCAATGGTAAATGTTCTGTACAACATTGAGTTCTACAGCATTTCTTTCTCCTTTTCCCTACTCTTCAATTAAAATGTTTTCAAAACCTCAATATTTTTACCAAGTAATATTTTACGACCAAGCTTGTGTATGAAACTTAACCCCAAAATGATAATTGCTGGATTACAACGGTCCTATCGTCACATGGTTGGTTGATTGACTCATTTTGTTACTTTGTCTGAACATTAGCGGATAATACTGTTAGTAGAGAATTGTGGGTTTCAATCGTGTACCAAATGGCGTTTTTGGTGTCAAATTGTGGACTTAGTCAAACCCATTATGTCTTAAGAAATTAAAAAACATTGTAACTTTATAAAACTTTTAACTTTAATGTCTTCAATGCAAACAAAGATCAATTACTAAGTAATTAGAAAGAAAATGAAACCATGAGCTGACAACATGCGCTGGTCTGGTTAGAAATGGAAAAGAAAAAGGTTGAGAGATTGCAATGCTAAGCATTTTACCAGAACGACAGTAAAGTAATTCGCTTTGGTTACCCATTGGCCAAACCTTCCTAAATGACGTCAGTACGTAGACTCATTTGGTGTGCTGTTCATATGATAAGTCACCTGAAAGTAAATTAAACAACCCATTGCGTCTGCATTATCCCCGCTGGTCATGGAGAGAATGCAGATTTAGACGCAAGAACGTTTTCAAGAACTCTTTGACTTGTTGACTGTGCTCCGAAGTCTTAAAAACCAAAGACCATGTTTTTAAAGAGAATTCTTCATGAGTTTAACAAAAGATAAATCAACACAATGTTTAAAATTTGGTATACAACATGTGTCGTTGAGGGAAAATGCCACAAAACTATTTGTTTTATTTAGCGTCTCATACTCAGTTGTGGCTTCAATGCACAAACAGAGACTAGGAGGAAGACATTTGTACTAAAACGTACGCTGTGGAAGAGTTATCGGAAATTCACAAGTATTATACTTTCAGGCAGGCATTTAATATCAAACAACAAATGGGCTTGTACGAAAAGAATCCGGTATAATTTGTACATAGCTTTTGTTTGAAGCGCCTAGAAAGTATCGTGCTCTTATTTGTACGCAGGACTATAAATTGCTACGAAGTAGTAATTAGGCATTCGAAACGGAGATCAAGAATATACGAAATTTTGGCGAGGGCGAAGTCTTCCACATGGATTTATTAAGACTTGACTTTTAGCTACCAGTGAAAGAGGGTAGATTGCAATATGTTGTCTCTTGAAGTAAAATTGAGTGACGTTACTGAGTCACGTACAAAGAATAGCAATAACAGAAGTCACAAAGGTGTATGCATAATAAAATGGATGCCTGTTGAAAAAGGAAAGAAACTCATACCCAAGAGCACCTTGATGAGGACAATGGAGGTACATCTGTGTTGTGTCCTTGACCTTGTGGCGTTGATACAGATGAGACGACATAGCCTTATCATCAAAATCGTACAATTATGGTAAAAATAACAGCAACCAATAGTCCAGTGAAAAAACAAACCACTCTTAGCTAACGTCAATGTCGTTATAAAAGATCACTTATCCCGAGCACAAATTATGTTAAAAGTCAAGTTGCAGTTTATATTTTTCTACATGAATCACAAACAATGAAGTTTGTAGGATGGATGGAGGAGAAAAACAAAAAAAGAAGCTTAATCAAATCAACTATTGCCTTTTTTGAGTTTGTGCCAAGCTGACATTGGCATTACATCAAAATACATTGAGTGACATCTAGAAAGTTCCCTGTCTTCCAGAATCTTTTTAGCGTGCAACGTTCTAGAGAATGTTCTAGAGCGTATTCATGTTTTATTTAATATGTGGAAACAATTTAAAACCAAGATGGATGGACATGGAATAAGGTTAGTTGAGTAAACCTCCGTTGTGTGTTCTATAACGTGTCCTTGGCCAATTCAGTAATCTTTTGATACTTTCATAGCAAAACAAAACTAACACAACGTTTGTGAAATCATATTTCTATTATTGCCTGTATGAAGGATAACTGACCTGTTCCTGTGTTATTCATGTCCTGATGATAATAATTGACTGTGTAAGGAATATTGTTTCTCAATTTTTTCAATGGCATTGGTTTAATCTTACAGTGGAATTCAGCTAAGCTTCGTGTGTATAATTAAATCAGTAACAAAATCAATGTTAAACTCGCAATTAACAGATAACAGAAGTGTTTTGCCACATGTATCCTATATCAAGTTACCTGTTGTCAGTCAAGGACGTTAAAAATATGCTAGTTGGGTGTCTTTGCCAAGTATAATTGCATGGAAGACACCCAGTGGGATATGAAACACGTTGAAGTCAACTTATACACGTTCCTGAATATCATTAGCCTCGCACATTGTAATCAGTTCACTGATTCACAGAACGAAAAACAAAGTGATAAAAAATTAACTAAGCAGGACAATCTGCCGTACACAAGAGAATAGACACTACTACAAAATCAGGTGACTTAGGAAATGTCGAGTGGCTGCTTATTAAATATATAGAGTATACATTTACAATTTGTCATCCCCAACTATCACTATGATCATAGCCTAAACAGATATATCGTATATAACCTAATACACATTATACATTATCATAATATATACATGTATGTATGAGCACCAGGTCGTATAATGTGTATTTTCAATGTGATTTAGATGTGTTGAAGTTGTACAAAGTATATACATGCTGTGTTGAAGACGTATAAAGCATTCAGTGCTTAATTATTAAGTATAATTATACTGCACCAAAAATGTGTAAAGTATATTGCACTGCACTAAGGATGCAAAAAGTATAAATAATGTGATAAAGATGTATAAAGTGCATTTATTAAATGTAGTAGGGATGTATAAGGCATACGCGAAATGTAATTAAGATGTATAACGTATATATAATGTAATAAAGATAATGTGTAAGATAATGATCAAAGGAAATTCTGTGGAAGTTCAATTTAAATGGTGTAATCGCCCAAACCATTACATATCGCAACAATATCGCACAAATGAGTAATTAGATAAGGATCCTCATGAACAAAAATGTGGATATCTTGCTCAGTAAGACAGTACAAGGAACTTTCTTATAACTGTTTGTAGACATTTAACAGCTGATGTGGCTTGTTGAGGATAAAAATGCTGCTTACAAGGAATCAACACTTTGTTAATAAACATAGAATGATTGCTGAGTATTTTATGTCAGACATTCAATCCTGTCATTCAATAGCTGTAGAAGCAATGCTGCTTTGTTTAAGACCAATGCCTTCCACGAAATTATACTGTAGTTACTGAACATTGTTTCGACTTCAATTAAAGATTGTTAAAAGTCAGCAAGGTCACTACGTATGTTTTCTAAATGCATCCAAAACAACTCTTGGATTGTGCGTAAATGTATGTATGTAACTCACGGAGTATGACTTAAAATTGTCTAATGCAGTTGCATGGTACTAGAAAATATTGTTTAAAAAATTAGATGAAGTGCAAATTTTCAACTTAGACGTAACTTGCATTAGTGGAAGTCATAATATCGAAAATACTAGTCAGGCTATTTTATCTGGTTTTTGATATTCTGAGCTGAACCACATTAAGTGATGCTCATAGTGAAACTTAGGTAAGTGGGTGTGTTTTTAAAGATAGTCATAATCAACTATATATTCTGCTGCAAAGTTTGCAAGACATTCCTTGAAATTCAAGGGTAGACTTGTGAATGATTGCTTATTTGAAAATCATGCACATGACACAACACATTCAGTTGTTGAATGTCCAACTGAAAACCTCATTTGATAATTTGCAGACGAGATTAATTTTAGATTTGTACAAAGTAAAGATTACAACTGATTCGTGGAAAGCTTTAAACAATGAAAAATTAACATAAATCAGTGTTACTCGCGCTGAAAAACATCCGAGATGCTAGTCAAATGGCAACTTTGTAAGAGTCAGACGCGAGATTAAGTATCATGCAATAATGTTTAAAGTTGCTCTTTCTCGTTATTTATTATGATTTTTGAGCATATGAAAGTTATATAGTAATGAGTGTTTACCTAAATATACTGTTATCTATGGTTCGTTTACTAAAGGTGCTATTTTTATTGCCACGAGATATTCACTGGCAACATGTCATCATCGCCATGTCGCAGAATACAGAGATACGTCTCCCTCTATTTTGTGACCCTGTGCTGCCAACAGGAAATGATAAAACCTCAAATTATGAAATTCTAAATTATGACTTAAACGGTCAAGGAGGAGGGTCTTATTGTATCTGACTAAAAACAAGAGCGATTTCATTTAAAATTTGCAAGTTTGATTCTGCTTTACACATTACATTCTTAAACAAAAAAGGAATGCTTCGTGCTTTTAAAATGACACTCATCTCCACATGAATGCACCGTTTGAAAATGGCCTGGAAACCGTAGGCGTATCGCGGCACCAAAAGTTTCATGCTTTCAACGTTTTGTAATAAACATAACAGTATCGATTGACTTATTTCAAGAGACAACTTAAAGATTTAGTGAGACCATTCAATCACAGATTTCGCCGTTGCTGAGAAATTTTCTTAAGCTAACCGTTTCCTATTAAATGATGTTGTTAATATCATGAAATAGGTTGATTAACTAACAAATCTAAGAAGAACAGGTGTCACATTGCTACTCAAGCGCTGATTTGAACAGTACAGCAAATATGATGTTGTCAATTAAATGCAATGTTCACCTTACCTTTTATGATAGTTCCTGCTATCGTGTATCCTTGTGAAACAGAAGTGAAGAATGTCGTGCTTCGTTTCAATCTCTACTGCAATTCATAGAGTCAGCAGCAAATCCCCTAGACCAGTGTGTTTGAACGTAGATCAAACAGTAATCCGGCCATCGAATAGTGCGAGTAAATAACGAGAGAAAAACTGAGTAAACAATTGTTAAAACGAGTAATGTTAGCAGGTTTTAGAAACCGACCATCGTCAGGAGAAAAATGACACTACTACAAAATTTTCGGAGCACATAATACCATAATCTAGAAGATTCAAACTTGGTTATTTATAGTAGGGAATTTTTTCACATTAAACAAGTCGGGATTGTTTGAAAGTTATAAGTAAGCTCATCTTGTAGCAAGATTTGAAGAAGATTTCGAAAGGTATATACTTTCCAGATTCGTGCTTTTGTCTAGAGGAAGTCTAGCGGACACAAGGCCAAGTGGTTGTAACTAAAGTCATGTTTGTCCTGAAGCTTCTCTGTTTATTCTATTGACATTGGTTCTGCACTTGATCAATGCTTTCTTGTTATATTAAATGCCGAGCATACTTAAGTGAATAAATAGAAGCAAAAATTACACCGCGCAGTTATCAACTGAAAGAAATGTAGCGATTAAAAGTTTTCATTATAAATCGTGTTTGCCTGTCACAATTCGACGTCCAATTAAAATGTCCACTAACAGTCATGTAATGCTTCCAACAAACAGTTGCAGCTAGTATTATTAGACAACTTAATTTCTTGTAAAAATGACAAGTGTAAATTTGTATTTGAAATATTGTGTCTGAGTACACTGAGTGGAGTCACCGAGCATGCTCAAAATATCAGCTATATAACACACCTACTAAATAGACACAGTGTACAGTCTGTATGAATTTTCTTCCATAAACGTCATACAGCCGTTAAGATTCCTAGGATTATTGCAACCTAATTTCGTGTAATTAATCGGCGACTTAACACACAATAATCGAGCTATATTTAGTGCAGTAAATTTCGTTCTAATAAAAATTATTATATTCATCAAGATCTCACCACACCATATAATTTCCTGTCACATAACTGGGAAGATAATTGCGTTATCATTCAGGTAAGTTTATTTTGAATCTAACGAACTGCACACTATGCATCTCCCTTGATTTGACGTATACAATCATTCGTCAACAGATAGAAAAAAACACGACTGATGTGTTCAATCTTGCCTTCTTTTCTTTTAAGTACTTATTAATCAGTAGTACTTTTTACAAATTCTTCTCTTTTCAAAGTCTCACATCCTCGTTATCTAATTTCTCAAGTTACCTCTGTGATGTGGCCTCAAAAGCCTTAATATTCCTTCTCAAATCGAGCTTCCTTTAGGCCTCATATCTGGTAGCAAATTTCTGTCTTCTTTCCAAAATTTGGTATCCTTTGTAGGTTGCAACTATATGTCGTTGTTTTTGTTGACCACGAAACAGTCGTCATTGATAGCATATTATGTCATAGTCTACAATGTGAAATCTAATACAGTAACGAAGATGTTGTTATCATTTTGATAGCAATTGTGAAAGTACTAAGCTCTCACATTCGAATAGGATTGCTCATCATTAGGATTTGGGTGCACTCTTGTCATTTATAATGCAATGCATGACATTTAAATCAAAATCCTGAACAGGTGAAATAAGAAAAAAGAAGTAATAAGAGTCAATGACCTTTTGCACGAGAATGCTTTGGTTCAACTGGAAGAGAAAAGATATGCAAGCAGACATATGTGAGTAAGAATGCGATGACTCAAGCTAAGATCTTGCTGTACTCCTAAAGGAAATTAGTAGGCCAAATCTCTGGATTAAGTTGACCATTATGATCAAGGTTTTTTTACAAATCCGTGAAGATAACATTTGTTCAATAAAGTTTACATTTAGCTACAGCAGAACTTAAAAAAATTATATACACTTTGACGTCAGCACGAAATTTGTCGACAGCTTTAGAAAATTGTCTTTGCGTGTACGTGAGCTTACAAAACGAGTAGTCACTGAGAACAAAGATAAACAAGTTGATGCTGAGATAGAAACTCTTGATACTGAAGAAAACATTGATGCTGAAGAAGAAAATATATTGCATACAAGGGAAATACCACCACCACTTGATGTTGGAACTTTGAGTGTGTTGCCAAATACATGTCAGATTGAAGGTATAATACGGGCTGGATCAGTTCCATTCCCGAGGCAATTACCAGATGATGATGATGGCCAAAAACTCCCAAGTTTTGTACTTTTTTTAGACCCTTTTGAAAACAAGTGGGAGTATTGGCATGAAGGTTGCTTTCTGAAACAGAACAATGGAAAAAAACTTCTCACCAGGGATAATTGATGTCACCTTGTTCCTTGGAGAGAGTGGGCTTTCATTTCGTGGGTACCCACTTCGGATCAGGGATGCGCATAATGGGAACTTCCTTGGAATCTTATAACTTTTAACTCACTATAATGCCGTTCTTCAGGAGCATATTTTTAAAGTAAAGGCATCTCAACAGAGTAGCAACAGGATGCAAGTACATTATCTTTTGCCACAGTCACAAAATGAATTTGTCAATGCTTGTTCTGCAAGAGTTAAGTCATGTGTTATCACAGGATGAGACATGGCAAAGTATATTTCAATCTCTGTAGACGCAACTTCTGATCCCAGTCATAAGGAACAGACTATATTCATTTTACGATACCTTAAAAGAGAAGATTATGCTTTTTTATACAAGAGTGCTTCCTAGACTTTGTTTGTTGGGTGCAAAAAAACTGGGGCATATATTGCTTTTTTGATCTTTGGAAAAAATAGAATTCCTACTAGTGACTGTCATGGTCAAGTGTATGACAATGCAACAAATATGTCTGGGATATACAGTATGTTCAAACGCATATTAAGGCAGTTAATCTCTTAAGCATTTATTTTCCCTGTGCTTGTCAATCCCTCAATCTTTGTGCAGCAGATTCTGCAGAGTCCTGCACAGAAACTGTAATATTTTTTGGCATTGTTCGGACTGTCTATAACCTCTTCTCATCCAGCGTTCAGCGATGGAAGATACTGCAAATTAACATTGGATCCTCAGTGCGTAATGTATCTCGAGCCAGATGGACAGACCGTGTTGCAAGTGTCCGCCCTTTCACTGCCCATCTCCAGGGTTGCTCTTCAGGAGCTCCTCACACTTCCGTTTACACCACAAACCACGAAAAATTCTTGTGGTCGTTGATCAAAGGAATGCAACTGTAGATGTGGAAGTCTCCAATCTCCTCAGTCTTGTTTTAGAGCTGGAGAAGCTCTGTCAAAAATGGCTACAAATTTTCAAATAGAGTGTTCATGTCGCAAATGCAATGAACATCTCTGCCGAATTTCCATCAAAGCAAAAAAATAAGTGACAATTACTCATTGAAGGCAAAGATAGCCAAGCCTTTAAACGAGAAGTGTTTTATGCTATTTTGGATTCAGTTGGTGACGAGATGCATGAGGCATTTAGTGCATTTTGCGAAGTGTATGCACATGACATCAACCCACTGCTCCTGGAGGAAAATGTTTTGTACCTAAAGAGCGTGCGTGTCGCAGATAAGAATTTAAAGAAAAAGAATTTGATCTACTTACTCTTTCAAATAAATTGACTAAATTTCAGCTGGAAGAAATGTTTTACAATGTACTGAATTGAAAACTTTTTGCACTTTGCCTGTGACAGCTCCTTCAGTAGAGCGTTCTTTTAGCAAGCTTACAAAACTTCATGCGAAGTACTATGACCCAGGATAGGCTGTGTGATCTTGCAATGCTAAGTATTGAATGTAAAATTGCAAAGACAGTTAATTCTGAGTACATTATTAATGACTTTTCAAATTTTACAGCCCGTAAAGTATATTTTTAAGTTTTATATAAGCTTTTATTGCTATTGACTATATTTATGCTTACGCGACATAATTTTAACTGATTTCGTCATTTTATTCATTCGTTGATTGATTTAGACGGAGAAGCGCAATTATATTTAAGTGGGGCTGAAGTCTGCTCTTGCCCCAGTGCCACTACTGCTGCACACGGACCTGTGTTGTTTATAACCCCAAGGCCCGAGCTGGCTCTCGACAGGCTTGTATATGCTCCCCTTGTCCGACACATTCTGTAAAGAGGACTATCCATAGCTTTATCAATGTGATGCTTAACGTAGTTTGTCCTAATCATCCGTTCTTGTGCAGGACACAATAAGGACCCCATTTCAATTTTTATGTCGTTTCTGGATAGCCAGTCCCACATTTTATTCTTATAAACTCTATCCGGTCTTTCTCTAACAAATTGTCTGTACATTTTCTTTTGTATCCATTTATCCTTACGTGGATCACGATTTCAATTTTTAAACTCTTCTGTGGTAGTTGTACCTTCTGTGTTAATTGTTTCAGACTCACAGACTCCTCTAATAATATTCTCGTTAGAATTCAAGATATTGAAACGTTACCTCCTTCCTTTCTTTCCATGTACAACCTGTCTACGTCACTCTTTGGGTGCAAGTCCCCATACATTTGAATTCTTTTCAGTTTGCTTTCTTTTCAATCTATTATATCAGCAGCTCTGTATCTAGATATCACCACCGCCCATGTGTATCATTTTGATTTATCCATGTACTTCATAATAACCTAAACCTCCTTGGATATTCCTTTGTTGTTTCCACTTTCATCTCACTTTCTTTAATTTCATCAATCTCAACTACACCCAAGTAAGTGTACCGTCACGTTGAAAACCTCATCACTCGGGAGTTTGATGCTATCCCATCTCACAATTCCCCCTTCTTCATTACGAGAACACCATATTTGCTAATTCCAAATTCCATCACAACATCGGCGCTGATGATATGAACAGTTCGTACCACCGCATCCATCTAATCTTAACTCTTTCCATAAAGCTTTAGGTCATCCATGAATAACAGATGATTCAAACTAAATTCCTTCCTTCCCCAAGCACACCCTGCATTTACCTTCCTTAGGAGCAAAGACATCGGAATCATACTCAGCACAAAGAGTAGTAATGGTGGTAAGCTATCTCCTTGAAAAATTCCTCTCTTGACTTCAACATCTCCAAGATTTTCCAAATTTGACACCAGCGACAGTCTACACTGCTGCATACTTTTCTCTGAAAACTTCCTTACGTTTTCAGTGATCCCAACATTTCCAGTGATCCCAACATTTCCAGTGATCCCAACATTTCCAGTGATCTCAACATTTTCAGTGATCCCAACATTTCCATGCACTCCTTAATCAAGCTATGGGGCGCAACAGCATAAGCTTATAATCTATCCACGCCATAGCAAGATTCATTTGTCTTTTCTTACAACCATTTACAATGGTTTTATAAAATAGTAATTGTTTTTTTGTTCCTCAACTCTTACGTCTGCATTCTTCCATCCTTAGTGTAATTCGTTTATTCCAGCAACAAGCATCTCCCCTACAGATAAGTATACATTTCTTCAGCATTTACACCTGTTAATATTTTTCACATTAGCGGAAGGCACGTTTTGGGACGACAATTATCAACTGCATTACCTTATGATGGTTTCTTTTGGCACAGCGCTGTACGACCGTGAGTCATCCATTCCTGTAAATCATTCTTCCCCATCAAAATCTTGCTCAGTTTGGCAGCGATTTTTTCATGAACTTTGGTAAGACTTTTTAATGCAAATTCCTTGTACTGTTTTCCTGGAGTTTTCCTATTCGGCAACTGTCTACACTGCTTTTTTTATCTTATTGACAGTAATTATCGATCCTTCTTGGAGATGTTGTTCCCTATTTATATATTTCTTCAGGTCTTTTAACAATTCAAATTCCTTGTTATGTTCTTTTTCAATACTCCAAATATCACCCCAGAATTTTCTACTTCAGCAGTCGGCATATCTGTTGATCTAAGTTCCCTTCCATCATCCGACTCTGATATTGTTTGCCTAAATTGTGTAATCCTCTGTATGTACCTCTTGATTTTGGTAATTTTTTTTCCTAAAATACTTTAAGTTCTTCAATTACAGTTTTCAATTCCTTTCCTTTCCACTCCATACTTCTTTTCTAGATCTTTCAGTTTGTCCCATTTCTTAGGTCTTACCTAGCTCTCCCTTCGATTCCCGGTTCAGCAAGTTGATATCAAGTCTTTTGATAACGCCTTCAATTCTGCGTTTCCACCTTGGTTATTTTCTTTGTCTGATTTCAAACCTCTTTAATCCCATCAGTTCAGCAACCCACACACTCGCAGCATTAATGAAGTCGTTCGTCTCATTGATGTTATTATATTTTACCACCCTTATTGCTGAATCCACTCTGTCAATTTGGATTCTCTTGGTGTCTTTCTTAAACAGGATTCTATCGCTTGTTTTGCTCTCTAGGATTGTCTGTTTCAATTCACCAACTATTTGCTTTTGTTCCTGGCTTATTTCAACATCACTCTTATCTTCATCATCTATATCTTCTACATCAACTCTTATATTCTCTTGTCTATCCCTATGGTCCTGAATTTCACCACTCATTTTTTGCTCCAGTCTAACATCATCCACCATATCAACAACCACATGGGATACACTTTCTGCTCTCCTCCTGATCATATCTAGCTCTAACTTAGAAAAGCAATCCATTTTCCCTAATAGTTCTTGCATGATTGCAGACACCTTTCTTTGATTCAAACATTGCTCTGTCTCTCCACTCTCTAAACATTCTTTGCTTGTATTCCCTGATAGGTTTCCCTTCTTCATCAAACGGTCCTCTTTTATAAAAGCTTTCCACGACTACCCTGTTTACGTCCGTATTCCGTTTCTTTCTAGCAGTCGCAAGATGACGACCAGGTGCCCGCTGCTGCGCCGAGGAACACCTACCAGGCGAGGGAATTTCACATGATGTTCCAATCCCATACACAGTACTGAATGGAGGTGGAAGTAGGTCAAATGATGTGCCAGATGCCGACGAAAGCAGGACGTTTTGGGGTGGGATTTAGACTGTCGAAAAGGAAGATAACAAAGAAGCTGAATGATTAAAAATCGGAAAAATGGGAACAATGGCCAACACCATCAGGAAATAGTGAGGATTAATGTAAGAGAGTGCAGGAACAGTATCGAAAGATCCCAAATTGGAAAGTACAAGGTAAGGACGCTGTCCAAGGATATTGGATTATGAGCCTCAATAACGTACATGTAATAGTTGCTTGCCAACTGAATAAGATCTTTGAAAGGTGAAGATATTTACTAGCATGGATGACATATAGTCGTACAGCATTGTGCCAAAAGAACCCTACTAAGGCAATGCTGTGGAAGCCTTTGTCCTTTTAAGTGCCTCCCTCTAGCGTGGAAGCTCATGACAGGAATAATTGCAGATGAGGTGTACAGCTATTTAGAAAGAGAGAGTCTTCTGCCAGAAGAATACGATGTAGGTATGGGATTCTTGACACAAAGGATGAGTTGTTAATTGACTGTAAGACTGTATTGAGAAATACGGCATACTAATTTGACTATGGCTTGGATATATTATAAGAATGCTTATGACTTTTCACCATAGCTGGATTAATGAGTGTTTGGAAATGTTTGTAATTTCAACAAATGCAAGAAACTTTCTGCAAAGAAGTATGGGACAGTGGAAGCAGTCATTGACATCCAATAGAGGAGACCTTGACGACGATGATGCAAAGAGGGGAATATTCTAGGGTTTATCGCCATTATTGCTTATATTGAGCCTGAGTCCACTGATATTAGTTCTCAGGAGGGTCAATGCATGTTGTGAATGGAGGAGGAATACTACAAATTAAATCACCATCATTTCATGGATTTCTTTCAGTTGAGAAGTCTCCAAGTTGTTCTTGTCGTTGTAGGTGCCCTTGGAACGTTGACTAAAGAATTTGACTCATGGATCAAAAACTGGATTTTCCAGTTGATGTTGGAGATATATAAGACACTGCTTTCTTGGGAACAGCAAAAATTCTAAGGAACGTGCCTGGAGATATAAGAACGAGACTTCTTGTTAGTCCTTGGTCATTTGTTATGATTCGTCTAACAGGAGTAATGACGACAATTTCATCAGCCAATAACAATCTTGACCGAGATTGAATTTTTACACTTGAACACAACTATTGGGTCCTTATGGTGAAAATCGTCCGAAAATATTTCTAACATGTTTTGGTATCGCCTCTTCTTCTTAAAGATTTCCTAAGTCTATTTGAGCTTATGATATATGACGTCACGAAACTATTAATTTAGGTATTGCTCAAATGAATTTTAAGACATGCTTAGATTCACATAATGTACTTGATAGATGCTAGTGACCAGCTATCTTTCTAGTGACCTTTGCTTCATAATGATATAAAGTTTTATATTCTTTCCTCAGTTTAAACCCCTTTAATGATCTTAAACACAATTACGGTACAACAAACTACGTCTGTTGAATTCAGTTCTCCCTTCCAACGATTCCGACTGAAATATCAGGTAAGATGTTATACCTTTACACCTTTATCTCCCTTTTACATCCTTGAAGAAACTTAACAGCTAAATGATTAAAATTTTGACTCTCGCTATATCTTTCCACTTTGTGCGGAATAATCAGCCAATGTTTCGGAAATTTCTTCGTGTTTGACGACCAGTCAAAAGCTGGTCTTAGCTTTGGTTTGCAAACTGTCAATTGTCAGTACTTTGTTTTCTGTCCTGGGTTTTCTGCTCGATAACCCTGGCGGTTCAGACAAAAGTCATTTGATAGTTCAAAATCAAAAATCAATTTGAATAGTTCTAGTAGGGAGTTCTAGTGTTGTAGAGTTCTTTTGGCGTGACACTTTTGTAGTATGGAATGGCAGAACGTTAAGCGAAAGCCAGACAGTAAATAATGATATCTAAAGTGCTGATTGAACTAGTTTATTGAAAAAAATAATTTAAAAATGTGGTATTCATAGTCATGTATTGTACAACGAAAAAGTATTTCTGTCTGCAAAGCGATTGCTTTCTTTCTGCGTTGCAGACGGATTCCAAATCAATTAGATGGGATGACGACCTTTCTCTGTCAGTTAATCAAGATTTATTTGATTGAGATTGACTGGTAAAGCAATGCAAAGAAGTCATCAAATTTGCTCCCAGTTCACTGCAAATTCACAGTCTTATTAAGTCTATTCTGTTATCGTTGTCGAAAGTTAGACAATTTTTCCTTCAGTATGTATGTATTTTGCATTGAATGTTATCTTCAATTTAACACTTTCTTTCAGTCCGGATGACAATCAGATTCCGCTTACGTCTCTATAAACCTAATGCAGTTCATTTTAATTCCTGTTTCTTTTGCTTTAAGAAATTTTTAAGAACGAGCTTTCATTCAGTAGGGAGCGCAATAAAAATAACATGGACAGCATGTATTTTGAATGTCATTACATTCAGTCTCAGGGATATGAGGCGAGTTTACTCTTTAATCCACCTACAACATTCTCTTTACCAGAATCATACATTTAGTCAGATCTCTTTCTGTTAAATATAACAGGAAAGTGTCTCCTTTGATGAACTTAGTGGTTTGAATTAAATGATCAATGAATTAAATTGGAATAATTTAAAGCCCTGTATATATCATGTCTTTAGAACTCAAGACAAGGTGACATAATCTTAAGTTTGTTTTATGGAAATGGAAACGAAGCAGAACTGTGTAAATACAAACTAAAACTTGGATAAGTAAAAATTGCTTATTTTTAGAGCACCCTTATGAAGAAAAAGTATGTGTAAATTGCGGAAATAATTTTGCAAAAACAAAGCAATCAGGTGGTGAAGCTTCTATCACAGACTTTATGACGACTTTGTAACTCCGATGTTTACGAGTTTTGCAGATCGAAACTTATCGGTTTCTCTCTAAAAGCGACGAGAACTCTTCATTTATTTTACTGGACTTTAAATTTAAAAATTACTACTTCAGATGAAATAATTGTCATGTAAAAGAATTTCGTTACTGTTAAGAATCGATAAGAAGGTCAATACAAGAAGAAGAACGAGCACTGGTTTGGTATACCTTTTGATCAATATTGATATCCATGCTATTGCTGTTTCCTGTTTCTCCACTCATTCTGTATAGCATTGAAAAATATTACTCAAAATATTGAAATTACAAGCTTTCTCAATTAAAACGAGAGATAAAAAAGATTTCTTTAGTCTAGTTCATGCTATCAGAAGAACACATTACGTTTGTAGGTTGCCAATTGGACTCAACAAGGACATTGTGGGGGTAAAGGCGTCATCTTGACAGTCAGATCTACAAGATCAAGTTGTTTATTGTAGATATTCTTCTGTCCGTTCATATTGACCTTTGACAAAAGAGAAAAACTGTTATATTTTGACTTGTAAGTACTAAAGTACATGATTTTTTTCCTTTTGTAATCAGGCTGTGAGAGGTCTTACAGCATTTTGGCAACTATTCAGATCCTACGCCTATTTTGACAAGTAGATTAAATACCTTTTCGCCACGACCTTAGCTGACTGTACTATGGCAGTTATTTAAAAAATGGAAGGGATAAAAATGCAAAAGCTACTGGTACTTTCAACGTGTTCATAACACCTGAAGAATAGCAAACAGCAACAATTTCTTTCTCTTTATTATAAAGACGGCAATATTCTAAATGATGTCTATCGTTTGCAACAAATGAAGTATTACTACACAACGAAATGATACTAGTTACTTAGCAAATATTTAAAGGTAATGAGCCACATTCAAAGAAAGCTGCCATGGCAATCATATTATTAAGCCATTATTAAAATTGTAGTAGGATCTATCTGCTTGTTTGGTTATGAAGGGTATAGGATATACTCTGCATAGCCGGTATACAAAAGATCTTCATAAGCAAGATTTTCATTCACTTATTTGTATTCATTTTAGCTTTTAGTACTTAGAAGCTGACGTCCTATTTTTGTTGGTGGAGTTGTTATGTGTTACTTCATCTATTGAAAATTTTATAAAAAGTATTTTACAATTTTGTCCCATTCGTAAATGATGACTTACAAAGAATACACAGACCCTTGTTTTAAAAACTTTACCATTATCAATCAAAGTTTGCTAACGGGAGATCTCATAAACTGGGAAGACTAAGCTGTAGATAGAAGTGAAAGGTGACATACCTTGCGTCAACGTCCTTGCTATATTACTACCTTAACTGCTTTTAATGGATTCGATCATTTTCTGCACTGTTAAGAGCAACGGGTACTTTTGAGCATCTTAGAAAGACCCTCTCTGTTACCCAGGACTCGAGTCTTGCATCCTTTTAATGACAGGACGTTTTAGCCTGAGAGCTCAGTTTATTGCCTAAGGTGATTGTTGGTATTTGTTGTTTAGAATAATGGAATACTTCCGTTATCAATAAAAGGTGTTTAGCAGTCGTGCAGCCCACTGCACCGTCTTCAATGTTGCAGCGTCTTGTTGTGTTGCATGACTATAACGAGTTATACGTAGATTTTTAAGTATGGAAATAGAACATTCTGGATAATAGTGTGATCTTAAGAATCCAGTATTTCTTTTACAATACTTGAAAGAAGATTTAATTTCAATGCAGAATTATGAAAAACGAGAGAAGTGAAAGTGACTGAATTTAGTGAGTAGTAAAAGGATGCGAATGATTATTTTGTAATGATTTTTGTATTTGTTGTTGATCAAGTCACAGCAGATGATTCCTGGCAACCAAGAATCAAACAAAGATAGCAAAGTATGGCCAGTCTACATCTGACTGACTAGGGAGGGTGTAGTAATGCAATTAGCAAATCATAACATCCAAAAATTAACGTCTCAGAAACAGCATCTCAGTTGCTCGGCGGTCAGAGCATTTTCCGCAAGAAGAAGTTCATTCTTTAGATTTCAATTATTTCACTTGCAATCCATACACTTACCAAGTTACAATGCAATCATTGTAATACTGTACCCAAGGTATGTGGTAGATTTCCTATGATATCTAGCTATCTCCCAACATCATATACAATCATTTGCATCAAATGCTGTTCTAGTATAGTGATGGCTTACAGCAAGTATCACTTGCTTTTTGATGTGTTGGTAAGGAAGATGAGCCTGAAATGATCCCGTTACAGGTAGTGTAATGCAAGATTGAATAGGTCGATCTTGGAATTTAGACAACACGAACATTTTCACAAACCAAGTCTAATATGCTGTCATTCAGAAAGAAGCTCTAGAAATTGTATGGGCATTTCAACCCGTATTTGTATAGAAGATATTTTATGATTATAACTGATGATCATCCACTGAAATGGCTTCAGGCTATGCAAACCCCAAACAGCATGTTTGCGCAGTGGATAAGTGATATACAATGTATGATTTTGCTGATTCATTGTCACGATGTCCAGTAAAAGATGAAGCTGCAATGTCTAGCCATAATGTTTTTCAAATACAAAGACAACATGAGTTTGCTTTGCGAAGTTAGATTCGATATCTTACCCGAGGAGAACTTTGGTCTAACCAGGATCTAGCAGTAAAAGTGACAAGGGATAAAGATAAATTTGTTGTAGGAGGTGATGGTTCTGTAGCTGAGCCGTGATAGAAGGCAGCTAGCAGTACCAAAACTGCAGGTTGGTCAGGTACTGTTGCACATGCATGACCACCAGTTACCTGGGCATTCTGGTTTTTAAAGAGGTATCTTCATTTTCAGGTTAAATTTTGCAAGTCAAGTCTGTTGGTAAATAAATGTCAACATGCTGTTTACTTGGCTTCCACTTAGTCGAGAAAGACTAGGGTTTTCAAAGCCATACATTGCTTACCATTGGAGAAGAATCTCCTTTCTGCTAAAGCAACACATTCTTTCTTTTTCAAATGAGGAATTTTGAAACACTGCTTATAATGAAGAGTTATTTTAATTACAAATGATGATTAAACATTTGTCCTTTTCAAACGCGGCATCAAATTTGCTATCAAATTGATACAAAAACCGTTCGAGCTGGCCAAAAAATCCCAAAGCATAACTCTCAGTAAAAATTGTTTTGGCTTATGCCAAGAAGTCAGCAATCAAATGATCAAAATCAAAGTCGAGGTACTCTAAGTCAATTTTTTACATAATACGAAAAAAAACAACTGGTCTGGAACAAAGAACAATTTGTAAGTTTGTAATATATCAACATGAGGACTGCAACACACCAAATCCAACAGGCCAAATCATAGAAGCACATTTCCGCACTGGACGTTCCAAATTGCAAGTCCAACATCATTTGTATTTGTTGTATCTTGGTTGATAGTTAAACCATAATAAACACCGGATGCTGAAATTAACGTTTATTATCACTGAGTAATACGAGAAGTAAGACAGGAACATGTGCAGATCATCACTGTATATAGGTTTTGAAATTAGCCTAGAACAATCGGGAAAACAAGAACATGGAAACTTCTAGAAAGTTCTTCTCATGTACATAAAATATTTCATTAGGTGCATGTTTACTTACTTCATGACAGGCAATGCAAGCACACTGGGGAATATACAGAAAGTTGGCAGTTTGCCAACTGCAGAATGATCTGGAAGGTTCAAGGTAGAACGTGCAGAAGTGTTTACCACGACACCTCCCCACCAAGCCTGAAGTTCACCATAAAGGTAAAACCCTCTGGCACAGTTTAGTGGTGTGTTTGGAGCATTGTGGGTTCTGAGAACCATTTCCAATCATGGGCTTTTCCTGGTACCGACTGTCCTTGGCAGTTCTTTGCTGTTCTTCAACTTTCACCGAAACCATAGATAGACTCTGGCAGCTTATTGATTGCTCTATCCTTATGGACTAAACTAAGCAACAGATTAGAGCCAGGTTCTGGGTATTAATCTAAAATTTATCGCAGTCAAAACTGCTCAAGATGTCTTTTCCAAATTGGACCTCTTGGTTAGGCAAGTAAGTTGTATGCGTGAGTTCTTTTACACTTGGTAACAATTGCAGGAATCAAACGTCCTTATTTATCGTGGTTTGGACCAAAATAGAAAGCATTGACTGTATCTCTGTCTTCGTAGGTTCAGACAACTTTTTGCACCATTCCTTGTCATTGCAACTTGGCTTCTTCGCTAGAGCATCTATCTGATTCCTGATTTGGCATGAATTCAGTAGTTGACTGAACTCGCAAATTAGGCGTTTGGTGGAACTGCATCAGTAACTCTCAGTAAAGCCCTTGTCGTTGGAAGACTGGGCTTTTTAAAGGCTTGCTTGAAGGTCGGAACATGTTGCTTGGCTAATTCATTCATCACAGGGTAGTATGGAGCTCCTGCTAGGTGTACTGTGCCTCGGTACTTGCACCAGTATTTGAACTCATTTGAGAGGAACACTGAAACATTATAAGTGAGCAGTTGGAGATACATGAAGTGAGTAAAGTCCTGTTTCTGCATATTGAATGTAGCTTTTGCTGATATGGACTGAGTTGGATTAATGCAAGGATATTTTGAGTATGCATCCAAAAGCAGTAGCCAGTTGGTTCCCATGAGATTGATCTGCCAGCAAAGTAATGTCCTTTCTAGGTCCCAAAAGTACCTAGAGTGGACAGTGGTTAGTTACCCAGTATAAAGCTCCTACCTTAGAGATACTGTTAGAAATTCTTCATGCTGAATACTATAGCCAGGGCTTTCTTTGACTGTTGGTGAGGGTTTGCGACATATTGGCAATTAAGCACTCTCGTCTGTAAGGAAAGTAGTGGAATGTGATGGATCGATGATCCGACATCGGATACATCACTTGCTAACTCACACACCAATTTATTGTCGAAGTGGACCAGGACATCCTCCTATGAAAGAAGGTGCTTGATTTAATGGAAGGTTTGATTTGATGCTCCTATCTCTAAGAAGTTTTCTTTTCCATCAGTTTATGCAATGGCTGTGATATTATGATCAGGTTTGAGTTGATGCTCCTATCTCTAAGAAGTTTTCTTTTCCATCAGTTTATGCAATGGCTGTGATATTATGATCAGGTTTGAGTTGATGCTCCTATCTCTAAGAAGTTTTCTTTTCCATCAGTTTATGCAATGGCTGTGATATTATGATCAGCTTTGAGTTGATGCTCCTATCTCTAAGAAGTTTTCTTTTCCATCAGTTTATGCAATGGCTCTGATATTATGATCAGGTTTGATTTGATGCTCCTATCTTCAAGAAGTTTTCTTTTCCCTCAGTTTATGCAGTGGCTCTGATATTATGATCAGGTTTGACGACAAGAATTTGGAATAGAACAGAACCGAGCCTAGAAATGACTTGAGGCTAGACACCTCCGTGGAGGTGGCATTTTTAGAATGGCATCCGCCTTGGTTTCCTTTGCTATGCCTTGTTGTGAGAGCATGTGTCCCAGGTAATCGATGTATGGCTGTGTGAACTCCAGCTTGCAGTTGAGAGCTGTCTCCTCAAGCTGTTTTAATAAATGCCTTGGATTATTGATGTGGTGTTCTGCATCTTTTCCACTGACTAAAATGTCATGCAGGCAAACAGCTGTCCCTGGAAGATTCTTGGTCAGTTTATCCATGATTTGCTGAAAGTAGCCTGGAGCGGACTTTATTTTAAATGATAACTGCTTTTGTAAAAGTGCTCCACGATGTGTACTGAGTGCTAGCTGTCATTGAATGATTAGAGTTTTGGCTTGGTTCTATGGACCGCATCTTTGGTCACCTTTGCAGCATCTTTTGACCACGATTTCGATGGCACAGTCAAAATCCAGCTCGTGATCTTTGAACTTGAACAGTGCCTTGAAGACGGCTTCATTAATAGACAGAGCAAATGAAGCAGGAGCATAGGTTTTCATCATGTGAGTCTTTGATGGAAGCAAAGTCGCAGGTTCAGAGTTCAGGAGGATGCGTGCAGCCAATTCCTCAACTGTTTCCCCAGACTTGAGTTGCATGTTGCTTCAAAACTTGAAAAATTTATGGACAACAAAACTCTTCAGGACACTCGAATTCAAACAGGGAGACTTGTGTGCTCATAATACTCCGTCCACAACACTACCAACGGCGTCTATAAAAAAGCACATGTTTATAACTGCCTTTCCTTAACTTGTGTCCAGGCTATTTAAAGGAAGCGTCTCTAACGCGGTCGTTGTTTTGGTGAAGGATTTGAGATGGGAGTGAATTGATGGCGGCTACAACATTGCGGATCAAATATAAAAACAAAGCCGATGCTCAGTAAGACATTGAACACATAATTTCCTTGCAGTATGAAGGACCTTGCAAAAGACCAACAACGTTTTTACTGGGTTCCTGAGCCTAGGGAAGGATTTTTGCTCGGAAAAATCAGTGATATTGGTGGAGATGTGATATCAGTCCAGCCACAGGATGGAAGAAAGGTACATTGAATTTGTCCCGAAATATTTGAAAGTGTGATTTAGATGTTTAATCGAACGATTTTTAATGTGTAGTGATGTGGTTTAAATGCATCGTAGAATAAGTACTAAATTTGCCTTTTTTATCGTTGGCTGTCACCGGCTTTCAATTTTGGCGACTTCAGAAATTCCCTCCTCACCTGATCGCGGTCCATGTGTGGAAGCAGATGACTTATCAACTATTGGGATGACTTCGACTGTTTTTAACTGAACACTTCGAGAACATATGTATCATGGAGGTAATCTAATATTCCCCCATCTCCATCAGTTCTGTTCTGCCAGTAATCTGTTGTCGACTGAAATATGCCCTATTTCCTTGAAGTCGATCACGTTTTTTAATTGAAAAAAGATAATTTAGATGTTCGTTCACATTATTTTCGAGTTTACAAAGAGAAAAAAACAGAAATATTGTGAGGTGTTATTCGCCGAAAATGGTCACGACAGACCAGAATATCAGCGCTTTGCTTTCTTTCTCTCTCATTTTTGTTGGCCAAGGATGGTGTAGTTTTGTGGGATCTTGAAAGTTCTTGCTTGAGTTAAATCGCTTATTTGCATATGTTTTACACAGATGGACATCTTCAGCTTATAATGCGTGAGAATTTTATCACGAGAACAGAGTATTTGAAGCCAAATGGAACTCGTTGCATTGCATTGCCTGTGGCAACGCTCCCATGGGGTGCTATGATACAACGATAGGATTTTTACACTACAGCACTTTTAATAAATAACTTGTCGTTGCTTTAACTCATGTTTTGTAGATAACTTAATGTGTAAGTCATAAGTCACTGTAGAAGTTGCATGTTTTTGCGCTAATTATTAGTAAAGTCGGGAGGTCATCGTAGACAAGTAAGTTGTGGAATGACGGAAGAGTTAAACATAACCTACAATGAATAACCTTGGGGCAGTTGGCTTACTGTGCATGTGGAGTTTGTATCTACATGAAATTAATAAAAACGTAAATATGGAGCAAACTTGGTCTTTAGTTTAAGTCATTTTTTCGAAGGAATTCTCATCTGTTTCTCAGTGACAAATTAAACTCCAAGATAAAGAATGCATGGTTATATTAATGAACTGACCTGAAATTTAAGTACTGGAGTTCTTGGAATTTAATATGGTTTCTATTTCAATGTCAGACGCGCGGCGTTAAGTCGAGAAAAAATTCCCACTGTCTGCAATTCTAGGAAGAACGATGCTTGATCACATCAAGTGAAATGACCGGCCCTCAATAGATTAATGTTTATAAGGTGGTAGCTTTTTTACGTGAACTTGAGGAGATGTACTGAATAGGTGGTGGCAGATAGGAATATTGGATCCCGTATTTCTGTATGATGTAAGGCAGAGCTGCTGAAAAAAATTTCCTTTCATACAAAAAAATGTTCGTACCCCCTTAATCGTTTGAGGACATTTAGACTGTTAAGTTCAAGCAATTTTCAGTCAATTTTAACTCAAAACAGTCGATGAGTTGGTCCATCAATCAATTAACCAATCAGATAATCAATTTACCAATCCGTTAGGAAACAGTTAGTCAATTAATTGATGGATCAATCAATCATTCAGAAACTTAATTAACTTTTCAATCAATAAATCAGGGAATGAACCAGTCAATTAACCAATCAGTTAACAAATAATACCACTCCTTAATTAACTAAGCAATCAAATAATGAATTGGTTTAGCAATTAATTGATTGATTTTCCTATTGCGAATAAGTTATCAGATTAGTAAGGAAATCAATTAACTAATCAGTCTGTCTGTGAAACTTTCTCCACAATGTTATGTGCATATTCCATTTGTATAAATATTGAGCATTTTCCTTGTTGTCACATTCAAGCTTGCAGCCATGAATAGCTAGGCTGACAACAACCTGTAGAAATGTCAAAGTGAATCAACTTTTGCCCAAACAGGTACATTTGTTATGCAATACATCATATACAAATGTGTACAACACTCACCTTGTTGAAATACAGTGTACATGAATCTTGGCAAGGTGACAGTAATAATATCATCTGCATTGTAAGAAAATTTAACTTTTCCAATGTATTCTTGATTATATAACACACTAAGTCTAACCAACCACTTTATGTATACAAATTTAATTATTTGATTTATTACAATATCAAAATCACCAATCTGGCTTAAGCTAAAAACATTTTGCATACTACAACAGTGGTTATGCCAAAACCATATGAACACATAGGAGCTGTTACTATGTGGCTCTTATAAACATGAGAGCATTTAATATTTTGACTGGAGTTAATGTGTTAGGAGTTTGTTTACTGCTTCTGGACTGTTAAAGCTTTTTTGACCATGAAATGAGGAAATACTGTACAAATATATACACTTTCTTAAAGCTCACAATGATTACAGTTTGAGGCGAAGAAACCTGTTAAGGTGGAGGGAAGATGTTATATTTTAATAACACTGTAATCAAATACTTAAGCATCAGGTTATCACATCCCAACAGTGACATGCAAAAGTCCATATAAAAAAAGATGGTGTCACCAAAGTTTGACTGCTGAAGTAAACAGCTGGAATCTGCCAAACTTACCAGAAATTAGTTGCTTTGAGGCAAGAGTGTAGTTGTGCAAGCAGCACACCATGATTTCAAAAATTCGTGTCTTAGAAACAAATCTTGCATGCTGGGTGGGTACCTAATGCTCTAGCCATTGAGACATCATAGTTTGCTGATCATATCGTAATGAGAATTTCACTCTTCAAAACTATTGTGAATAGCATGAACACAAAGTAATGACAATTTCAATTTTTTCATCATCATACTATTACTGGTGTGGACTATAAATTTATAACCCTCCTGTAATAAGAAGGGAACAACACATCTACAACAAGTTTTGTTCCAATTCAATGATAAATAGAAAGTGCAAGGGTGTTTTCTGGTAATCTGATGGGCATGACCATGTAAAGCTTCCTGGGGACCCTACTCCCAGAGCCCAATTTTTAGCTCCCTCTTGAATTATCCACACCTGAGTCATGCATATGGTGTTTTCCATACCTTTGCTACCAGAATTGGGGAAATGAGTTTGTTCTGTTTATCAAAAAGCACTTATGAGTAAACTACTCATTTCTATGTGACCCCGAGCTGCAAAATGCCTATTCTGTATCATATTTGAGCTCTATATTATTTTGTTCCAATTGAAGTGGGTAGACCTTATAATTTGAGTCTGGCTGAAATGACTCATGTCAAGTGTTATGTGACTAAAAATCTACCAGATTTAAAAACTTATAAGAATTCAAGTGAAGGAAGTTGACCTTTATAAGTGAAAAACAAAGGCTCACCCAATTATATGAAAGTATTTACTGTCAGTATAAAATTAGAGACTTAGATACCAGTAGGTATTACTTGTGTTCTTGCCTTTGACTGAATATTTTGAGGTATCAGGTTATATCTTTGAATGTGTTCTTTATCCTGTAGGCCATTTCAGCATCGTATGACAGAGTTTTCCCAGCAGAAGATGACCTTCAACATGATGTGGATGACAATTGTAAGTATGAAATCAGTTTTTAACATTAAAGTCTACTTTTTTACCATGCTTAAAAGTTTAAAAAGTGGCCACTTTATATGTACAAGGTGAAGGCATTCATAATAGGCTTTTGCAGATTCATTACTGATGTATTCTGGTTTGCATCATTCAGCACAATCAGTCAAGTTAGATAATAGTATCTGGCAGAGATGACCTCCTTATCCACAACAGAACATCGTCAATTTAACTAATATGCTTTAAATCTGCTTTGAAGGTGACTTCAAGTTGTATGCATTGCATAAACTGGATTCTTCATTTCATTGCAGTACATAATTACATCTAGCTTTAGCTTGTGCCAATGAAATGCTTAGATTTTGGTAATTAATTTGGTGATTTGACAGCTGCTTATGGTCTGTATTTACTTGATTACTTTACCAAGGTTTCAAGGTTACGTTTACTGTTGTGTTTGTTGCTTGCATAAACAAATTATGCTTTATATTTTTTAGGCTCCCTGATGTTCCTTAATGAAGCCACTCTATTGCATAATCTGAAAATAAGATACAAAAAGGACATTATTTATGTATGTTTTATGCCACGTTCCACTTAGTTTCTTTTTTTCATGTTAAGTTTCATCCGTCAGTTACTGTTTAGTGTTTGAAAGCAATGTCATTTCTAAAATTATCCATAAAAGGATATCAATTATTGGTAGATGGCTGTTAGTCAGACATCTGCTAAAAAGCTTCAGTTAATCACATGCTTATCTTATTTTTAAGTCTTTAGATGTTTTAAGGACATTTAAGTTCCAGTTTTGCAGATATTTACCAATCTTATCATTTTAAAATCGACCGCTTGAGTAATAGCGGTCGATTTTAAAATGAATAAGATTTTAGTGACAAGGCAGTTAAAAATGTAAAAGTCCAGAAAATAGATGTCATAGATCTTTAGTTCAATAATATATGTAAGTATTTGAAAATTTTGAATGTCCTAAGTGACTGCAAGTGATGCAAAGACTATATTTTCTATATGATTTAGTTGATCATGTTACCCAAAATGTTGCTGATTTTTTATGCTGCATTGCTAGGTTTGGTTTTAAATGATGTACTTGATAATGGTCTAATCATTGAGCCCTTCACATCTAGCAAAAGTCATGTACATGCAACTATATAATTCCCCTGAACAGGGGTGGTGCTGAGGGGTATTCGAGGTATTCACTGAATACCTATTTTTTTCAAAGATGTCCTTATTTTTTTAGCTACAAAATTCCTTTCTTGTAAGGAACTCTTGCACAAGACATGGATCTTCATTAAAAAACCCGTTCAT